>JAHWFP010200851.1:0-25597 GCA_023313725.1 Lithobius niger | reverse complement strand
CATATGTTTTTGAAAATTATGTTTAATAAAAGCGGGCGTGTTTACCATGTGTTCTAAAGGCTTCATTTAGTTTTATTTCATTCGACTCGTACATTTGAATGAAAAAACAGACAAAAAGTACAAAACTTTCCTACTTCTCGCAAAAAAAGTATTTTCCAGCATACACACAAGATCACGAAAGTTCCGGACAATTTTTCCCCAACACAGCAGCATGAATTAGGCCCGTGCTAGGGCCATATTACAATCGGGGGAAGGAGGAGAGGGTCTTTATCTTTGCAGTGTTTGTGGTGGACAGACCTCTGTATGTCCCGCCTTTTAGGTATGCTTCCCTTCACTATCATCAAGGCTGTTGTTAAATTAATTTTTGTTATTGCTTTTTTTGCCGTTACAACGGTGTTTTTTGTTGCAAAGCATTTTTGAGTATTTTATATATTTATTGATATACGTATATTATCGAATTCCCATTAAGGGAAACTGATAACAAATGTTTGTTATAAATAAATAAAAATAATTAACTGTTTGACACTTGCATACTAGTGGTGTTTTACTGGTCAATAAAGGTATATAAAAGGCCGTACCGGACTTTATCTATCAGGAACTGCCCAATTATCACTCAAACTAGACTCTTGGTATCATTCACGTGGCCTATATCCACCCGTTTACCGCACGAGAATGCGTTGCAGTGGCAACGAGATGGATGTTAATTCATAATTAATCAAAAAAGTACTAACCCGGTTAAACCTGCAACAAGCATGTACGTGGTAAGGGAAGCGGCAGCGGGTTTATTCTGTGCGGGGCTCCAACACTCAAACTAAACTTTTGGTCTGATTCACGTGGCCTAGCCACCCGTTTAACGTTACGACAATATGGTGCAGTCTTCAGACATATTTTGTGGACCTTTTTCCTTTTTTGTGGACTTTTTTTTTCCAACGTACTAAGAGGCTCACGCTTGGACCTTTTTGCCGACCTTTTACTTTAACGCGCTAAATGGCTCATGCTTGGACTCGCGAATCCATAAATCAAACAATGAAAACAACTTCAGACGTGAACGCTACCAACTTTCACTTGAGAGTCAACAACTAAAAAAGCGGCTACAGCGACTGCCTAGTCGCATCGGTCTTCTGTACAGTTCCTCCACTTCCAATGTTGAGGCGAACCTCCACACCTCTATCACTCGCTACAACAGTTATATGTATTATACTAATCTAAAAGCAGTAACCATCACAATTGCCGGTTAAATATGTGTTAGCTTTTAGGCCTATTTTACATTTGAGGTGTAATTGTCAGCTTTTAGGCCTAATTTTAACCAGCAGTTTAATTTCGTAAGTAGCAGCGAACGGAGATTTGAATTGTATAGTAAGCATATTCATTTTAGCAACACGGTGCGCCTTCAGGCACCCAGCTACAGGGTTACAACGTAACGCGCAACGTAGCCTATATAGATCAGTGGTAGTAGGGAAGTGACGAGAGATACGCTGTTGATGAAGCCAGCAGCGGCTTGTAGCAACTTGACGTTACCGTGGTAACATGATTTTATGCCTAATTTCTTTAAATGCAGTTTTAATTTCGTAAGTAACAGATAGGCCTAATGGAGAATTTGATTCGATGGTAAGCCTATTCATTCATGCAACAATGCGACGAGACTATTTTAAACGAAGCTAAAACCCATTTCTTTTTATTGAGTGTTATCTTAGGGTTTTCATTCGACGATCAAATGTTATTATTTAATTTAGTTACGTCGAAGAAGTCTTATTAGCTATAAGGGAGTAACGACGTTTTAATTTGCCGTGTTATTTAACTAACTTCCCACACTGAATCTAACGTTGTAAACAATGGTCGTCTCTATCTGGTACCGTTGCGAAGTTGAAAAAAGCGACGGACGGACGGACAAAGTAATTGCAATATTCTTCTCAGCCGGTACGGCTGTACAGAAGACAAATTAACATCTCACTCTACCAACATTTCGTTTTTTTTTTTGTTTTTTTTTTAGTTTAACTACTCTTTTCTGTTAATGTATTGTTTTAAACTATTTTTTTCAACGGAGACCTACGGACATTTATTTGAAATTTTTTTTTGTTTGAAGCGGGAAGGGGCGTACGCCCCAAGCGACACCCCCCCCCCCCCCCCCTTACCTACGGGCCTGCACGTGGATCACGCCCAAATTGCGTATTTACGCATCAATTCGTTATTCTTTATAACATGTAAACGTTGTTTTCAATTCTGTAACCCACGAAAACTACAACTTACAAGTTACTCAAATTCCTCAGGCAAAAATACACTTCAAAACAGAGGGCTTTCGCCGTTTACGGTCATAGCGGTACTGGCCGTGACAGTAGACCAGCTCGAGGGAACGAACGGTCAGCCCTCGAAAAGGTAATCTCGTCGGTCAGAGTGGACTCATGTTTCGAATCATAATGACCGTTCCTAGGTCTTTTCATTTACTGGCAGGTGTCCGTTTACAAAAACTAATTTAAGACAATCATTTTCTCTTGTTAACAGACGTCGGCCTCTAAATATAGGCCTAGTAGAATTTTGGGCAAGCGTGGACGAGGGCGCATTTTTCCAACGAAATCTCTCTATGAAATCCCACTAGCCAGAAACAAGCCGCACAGTGAAAGTTTTCATTACCATGGTAACTCTATAGCCATGGTTTTTCGATCAGCCTCCTTTGGGTACAATGCTATCGCAGAAATTCGACAGCCGGCTTTGGTTGCGAGCGCCATCTGAAAACTATCTTACCGTTAGTGAAGTTTTAGACGCGCCTAGCATGGGAGTTTCCCAACCTTTACCCAAAGGACGCTGATCGAAATACCCATGGTACAGCCAAGCAACATGGCAGCCATACGATAGCGTTTAAACTTAAAGATCAAATAAAGATATTTTCACTACTTCGTTACAATAAAACTCTAAAACACAAACAGGCGGCTGCAGCGACTACAAAGTCGCAACCGGTCTTCTGTACACTTTCGCTACTTTCGGGTCAGTTCAGTTTCGTACATCCGTTTTTTTTTTAGTCATTCCAACTAATTTCTGATTGTGAAAACCGTTTGTCTCTATCTGGTACCGTTCCATAGAGTATGGGCTCATTTGCGGCCCCCTACCCCACCTCCGACTAAAATGTTGAGGCGCACCCCTTATCACGTACTGCAACAGCGATCTTTATTATATAATTTAAAAGTAGCAACCATAACAATTGCCAGTTAAAAATGTGTTTTAGGCCTAGTTTTGAATTTTAAGGATAAACGTCGGCTTTTATAAGCCTAATTTTTACCTGCCGTTTTAATTTCGTAAGTAGCAGTTAACGGAGAGTTGGGTTCGAGAGTAGGCCTATTCATTCATGCAACATGGTGTCAAGATGCTAATGTTTGTCGTTAACGAAATCCTTTTTTTTTTTTTTACGGTTTTGTGTCTTCCAGCTTATTGTGAAAACCGTAGCTATAGGGCTATATATAACTATTGATATTTCTTTTGCAAAAATAAAATTTTTTTTTTTTAGTAGGCCTTATCTTTAACCAGTTTAAGTGAATTCTAGTTTTTGAACTCCCGTTTGGTCCTGGTTTGAATCCAACACTGATTTAGTCCCTAGATTTTTAAATCTTACAATAATGAAAGAAGATTCCTTTTTCACTTCTCACGGCCGTAAGTCTGCGCGGAAACCACTAAATTGGCTCACCCATAACATTTTCGTGCTGGGTATGTGTGACAATGCCGGTCACGTGACCAAGCTTGGTCTCACAAACGATAGTATTGCCTTTGTGAAAAGACTGATTGGTCGAATGCGAAACTAGAACCGCAGCTGGGCAGCATTTGTTGCAATCGCTTTTCGTGATCCTGAACAGGAATGCAAGATGGAAGAGTCAGGACAGGTCTCTGGTTGCCAGTAGCCAACACTGCCCTAATTAATACAGAAAAAAAGTGGTTCCTGGCCTCCTGCTTCCCAACTGACCTCTAGATCTGCCAGTCCGGCGCCTCGGTGTGTACGTATTGTTGGATTTTGACTAACGTTATAGATTTCCGATAAAACTTTACGGGATATTCGATGGTTTACTATAGTTTACTCAGTTTACAAAAAAAGTTAATTTAGCGCTGGTAGGCCTAAAAATAGGGGGGGGGGGGGATTGAGGCTTAATGGCGCGTCGACAGCTTGGTCATTAGCGCCAACCTCAGTCACAGTGCAGTGGTCCGGGTTGCCACTGCACCACACATTACAGAGATATTAGTCAAACCCCTAATCTAAATCTTGTCATACATCTGTACCTCCTGCAAAAATTGAAAAACACCGGACAGGAGGACAGACTTATCGCCTAATTGACGCACAATGTCATGCGGAAGATGGAAACGACGACGAAAACCATCAAGATGGCAACAATCAACAAGGAAGTGCCGGACCGTAAGTGGCCTAAAAATAGGCTTAACGCCCAAAACCAAAAAATGAATTTCTAAGGTCAAACATCCCCTATTATATTTGAGAAAAATTCGACGACGTTACACCCAAGTAGTGGCATAAGCCTAACGAAAACAGCGGAATTTAAGGCTCGGGCTTAGCCTCACGGCTTACCCACACGTTTTACCCAAGTCGCTGTTAAATTCCGCTGTTTTCGTTAGGCCTATGCCACTACTTGGGTCTAACGTCGTCGAATTTTTCTCAAATACAATAGGGGATGTTCGACCTTAGAAATTCATTTTTGGGTTTTGGGCGTTAAGCCTATTTTTAGGCCTATTTCCTTTTTTAGGCCTACACCAGCGCTACATTGACTTTTTTGTAATGAGTAAACTAGTAAACCATTGAATAACCCGTAACCGTTTCAACCGAAAGTGGGCCCCCTTTTACTAAATGAACCTGATACCTTACATCACCGTTGTGAAAAGGGCGAAAAATTTGCGGATTATGGGAAGAAACCCTTTTGAGAAAAAAAAACCGCAACATACTAACAGGAAAAGAAATTGTATGCCTTTTTTAAAACCACCTTCGTTTAAACAAAAACATATAAAACTGTAATAAAAAGTACACTTGATATTTCGTGACACACCTGTTCGGTCACTTTTTAAAAAGGGGAGCCCGTAATTCATAAATTCATCCACAATTACTACATTTCACTTATATTTGTGTAACAGGTCTTTTTGCCTCATCCCTGAAACCAGGTTTTAAAACAACGTTCAGTTTAGGCTTATAGTGACCGACATTGTTGAAAATACACTACCAAATTGTACACTACCAATTGTTGTACAATTCTATAAAAAGCAAAAGGAATTGAACACGTTGACTTCCTTTTTCTTTTATAGGATTGTACAACAAAATTTGGTAGTGTATTTTCAACACAAATGTCGAAGAAAAGGCGTAAACTGAAGGTAGTTTTAAAACTCTGTGTCAGGGATGAGACAAAAAGACATGTGATACAAAGATAAGTGAAGGCTATAGTAATTGTGGATGAATATAGGCTGGTATTTTTGAAAAAGGTCCCGAAATTACAGGTGTCAGGAAATATCACGTGTGATTTTAGTTTTAGCGATTAGATTTAGCGAAAGCTGGGAAGCCTATAGCAACGACTTTGTCCGTCCGTCGACTTTTTCAACAGTAGTCAAGTGAACTTTAAAAAAAAACGGCAAATTAAAACATAATTGCATCCTTATCAGCTAATAGGCTTTTTCGACGTAACTCTATGATATAATAACATTTGATCGTCGCATTTAACGTACGGCGACACGTCGCATTTTAACATTCATGCGTGTAATAGTTTAAAGATTCCTTCTTGACACGGCAGCGTGAATTCTCGACACCGTGTTGCATGAATGAATATAGGCTTACTCTCGAACCAATTTCCATTAGCTGCTACATGCGAAATTAAAACGACAGGTAAAAATTAGCCCTGAAATCTGAAAATTAGGCCTAAAATCGAAAACTAGGCCAGAAAGTTGACACATTTTAACCTGCAATTGTGATGGTTACTACCTTTAGATTACGTAACAGATATCGCTGTTGCAGTGCGTGATAGAGGTGTGCGCCTCATACAGCTGAGTGGCGGAGATGCACAGAAGACCGGTTGCGACTACTAAGTAGTCGCTATTCCTGCTTATTTATTACAGGTTTATATGCTGTTGATTTTGTTAAAACGAAGGTAATTTTAAACCTGAACCTGTTGAGTATTCCCTATACCCGACAGCCATTGGCATTTTTTTTGATTTTGTTGCAAATACTAGTTTAGTCCAGTTAACACCGCATAAAACACTATTTCGACGACCGGGGACTGCCTTGTTTTCCTTTTATGATCACACTTGAAAAGTCCGTCGAAGACTTGTTATTACCAAAAGAAAAAAAAAAAGACACTTACATTATCATAATTCCAATCACGGCACCATCCGAATACATGGAATATGTTTGCCTTACTTTTTAGAGAAATACATAAAAAAAATTGTTTATTTCGCTTTGATGTTGAAATGCAATTACTTCGAAGTAACGGGAAGAAAAGTAGCCGACGTACTAATTAAATGCAACCAAAGAAAACAAGAAATCACTCAAAGAAACGCGCTTCATTTAACGCGTCTTTTTGGTAAATAATGCAACGTTTCTCCAATTCATTAACGGAAATCCAATTTAACGAGCTGTGTCTAATGGAATCAAGTTTATTGAAATTTTACCAGTTTCTTTAACGGTTGAAACGTTATGAATAAAGTTGGAAACACGTTTGGTTGGTAAAAATATGCAGTCGGAAGAAAACCACTTATGCACGTATAATGCAGCTGTGGAACGCCCCATAAATTCGTGCTGGCCAAGCGACTTCTAGAGAAGTTCTAATGAAGTTGTAAACAAAGTGAAAGGACAATTAGCCGTGCATGGGCGACGAGCAGTTGGTAAAAAAATAAATAAAAAAATAAACCACGGTTTCGAGAAAAACAGCTTTTGTAATGTTTCCGACTTTTATTAAGTTGACGGTTACTTTATACAAATCTTCCATTTACTGTAGCCGTGTATTAAGTATCATGTAAAAACCAAAACTGGTAAAAGGGGCAGCCAAGTTCCGAATGGTTCGGACCTTCAAAGGAGTGATATCAACACACCAAAACAATCGCCAAGTTAAACGCACTGGTTAATAGTTCGAAGGCTAAATGAAAACTAGAACATTCAAGTTTTCATTTAACGTCCAAAGTATTATTCGGTTCGATTTAAGTTGGGGAATGTTTTCGTGTGTTGATATCACTCCTTTGAAGGGCCGAACCACTCTCAACTTTGTGGCCTCTTTACCAGTTTTTAGTTTCGTTTATTTTGCTTTGTTTTTACAGTTGGTTAATTTTCGTGAATTGGACGTGAATACAATTTCTTTGGCAACGTTGTTTAGATTTATCGTGATACACTAGTGTGTGTATAGGCACGCACGTTAGTATACACGTTGTCATTGTCCGTCCAATGAGAGACGATGCCGACAATACTAACAATGGTTATAACAATATTTTCGTACTTACGCGCCTTCCCACGCCATCCCCATTACGCCCCCAGGTTTCAAACCATAAAAGAACGCAGTTCGTATTGTACTGCACCCATTCATCCAATTTCATAGCTAGAAGCCTTTCCGTTATCTCGGTATCGATGAATAATCACCCTATGGGATTTAACATGGGGATGAGCGGGCTAGCTAGCTAGTAACTAGTAACACATTTTCAACGTTATTGAGGGTCAGATTTTGCATTGAAAGCAGCTTAGCTGGTATTCCTATAGTACACGAGTTAATTTTTGTCAGGTGGGTCATTGCTCTTGATTTCAACACGATTTAAGCTTTTGTACCGCATTACTATTTTTCCCCAGTACCTGAAATGTGCCCAACTATGCTTCAAGATATAAGACACTGACGCAATGGCGTCGCGCTACAATGGTTTACAACCTCGACAATTGGATTGAAATGATGTTTGTTCTGATGTTTGTTGCCTAACTTTACGCGACACACTAGCGTGTGTCTAGATTAGTTAATTTCATAACAATGCGGTACTCATGCACTGCAACAGCGATCTATGTTATACTAAAAAACAAAAACGAACTCGTTTGATGCTTAAGGCAAAGTTTAACTAATGCGAAGTCAAAACAGCAAAGGAACACAAATAAACTTTCCTGTAAGGTTTCAGTGTTGCTGTACTCTTTATTCCACGTGAAACCTTACTGCCGTAGTCAAGTGTTTTTATCATTTTTACTTTTGCACACGATAAATCATCTAATGATTAGTACGTTCTACTTGGCTAAACGACATCGCTGGAAATTGTAAAAAAAAAAAAATAATCGTTTTAGTGTGCTTATAGCACAGATGTACAGATAATTCAGGGTTCGAACGAGTCTTGAAAACTGAAATGTCCCAGAAATGTCCCAGAAAGTAATAATGAAATTCCATGCCTGGACAAGTGCTTGAAAAGCTTGAAAAATAATATATGTACCATCAGTAAGGTGATGAACGGAAAGTTGACGACGTGACTGAAGAACACTGAAATGAAAAATTTAGCCAAAAAAGTAGTCGAGTGTGTAGCCTTACAATATTCTTCCTTTGTTTGGGCATGAAAAGATTTGAAATTTGGGCTCTGGGTTTAATTGTATACGTGTGTAATGGATACAGCAGTAAGGTTTCACGTGGACTAAACAGTACAGCAACACTGCAATATCTGAAACCTTACAGGAAAGTTTATTTGTCCTTCTTTGCTTTTTGACTTCGGATTAGTTAAACCTTACCTTAAAGATCCAACGAGTTCGTTTTTGTTTTCAAATTCGGATACTTTGGCGTACCATCCAGTTTAGAATTAGATTATCCCGTTTTAATGTTTTATATCTTTATCAATTACGGTTTAATAATCTTCAGTTTACTTGCGTTTCCTGACTGACTATACATAAACCAATATGGAAACAAACCCTTTAATCTTTAGTCTATGTCTACAGGTGGATTTTGCTGATTGGCATTGTTGCATAATAACAATGTTTAAAACAATGTAAAACAGTCAATCTGGTCGTTTAGAGCTCCCTAACCCCCGAACCACTTGACCAATCAGAAAAGGCTTAATGGAAAGGGCACATCGGCTTAAGGGCAAAGGCTTAAGGGCAAAGGGCACAAAGGGCCCAAGGGCACAGGGTATTTTATAAGACAAATAGTTTGATCTGTAAAGAGCGTAGCAGAAACGTGTCGTGTCAAGAACAACAACAAGAAGCCAAAAATGAATTCCATGGTTTCAGCTCAGGTCCAGATATCAGACTTGCTTTGGCGGATTTTAATAAATTACGGTATGCTTGTTAGCAAAACATCAAAATTTTGACATGGGAGGTTGAGGTCAAACCTTGTAATAATCTAAAAGCAGTAACCATCACAGCTGCCCGTTAAAATTGTGGTAGCTTTTAGGCCTACTTTAGATTTTAGGCGCATTTGTCAGCTTTTAGGCCTAATTTTTACCAGTCGTTTAATTTCGTAAGTAACAGTTGACGGAGAATCGGGTTCGACAGTAAGCCTGACTACTGAACTTCGTGTCTACGAAAGTCAGAGCTAAGGGAGAGAGACGTCCCTACCCAGTCAAAGTTATCGGCGACTTAAGGTAAAACCGTATTTAGAGTATAAATACGGTTAAGATTAGAGTATAAAATGCGTTATTCACTTGAATCGTACTAGTAACAGAGGCCTAGTTTTCGCACCGAATGGAGAAAAGGTTGCCAGGATAGGCTTAGAGTGCGACATTTTTTTTTAATCGTGTTGGTAACGTGAAAAAACACCAGTCGTAAATGTGCCCATTTACGTTGGTTTTGCAATTGGGTGTGCTGGATGAATTTGTGTTGGGTAGTTTAATGTGAAAAGTCGGTCATTGCGTCACGTGGTGGAGCTGCAGATGGCGGATTAGAAGTTGTGTAGACCCCATAAAAGTGTTCGATTATTAAAAAAGTTTTGAGTTATCAAAAAAGTTTGCGTTATCAAAATTAACCCACGATGAGGTGTGTGGGTTTTTAGATTAACTTTATGTAACGACTACACTTTCACCATGGGAATGTGTTAGGTGATGTTAACACCACTGTAGAGATTATTTTTGTTGATAAACCATAACGTAGTTTGACAATGCCATTACGTCACGGATCTTCTTGGCTATAGAGATCAATACCCTAACCAATCAGTTGTGATTTGCTTGCTTTCCTGACAACCCTCGATAAGTTCGCCTTAGTCCTTGATAGTCCTTGAAATATTGTTGCATGATGGCCGTTTATTTCTTGTTTGTCAATAATAGCATAAGAACTAAGAATTATAACGGTCAAAAATAGAAAGACAGCATAGTGCAGATAACAATAAACAATTTGCGACGTTTTGAAGCAATCCCCACTTCGTTATTAAGCAATAAAAGATACGGCTAAGAAGCCAAAGTCAAGTTTTTTTCCACTTAAAACCCATAAAAACGTACAAACGTGAATTATTATTTTTATTCATGTCCTTTGTGTTTTTACATTTTTATGGATTTTAAGTGGACAAAACTGCCTGGCTAGCTGACTGGCTGGATTTTAAGTGGCTTTGGCTTCTTAGCTGTATCTTTTATTGCTTGATAACGAAGTGAAGATTGCCCCGAAACGTCGTAAATTGTGTATTTTGTGAGCACTGAACTGGCCATCCATTTTTGATCGTCAACTATTTGTCACACCCTGACCGACTACTTGTTGTTATTGTTTTTTTTATTTTTAGGGAGCACGAACCCAAACTAGTTGTCTAACCAACGAGGATGAGAGGGACAATTAGCTGCAGAAATCCAATATTTGATCAAAGCCCTGACAATAGGTCCCATAAAACTACAATTAAATCTATTACTTCTATTGTCAGCGGCAAGGCCGATTGTTTTGATAGTGCGTGCTACTATGCGTTGTCGATGCAGAGTATGCATCCACAGGGCCCCCACATCAGAGTTAAGGGCCTGGGACTAACTACAACAGTGGGCCCCTCTCCATCGAGCAAAATTGTAAAAAGGTTACACTGTGTTATGATATTCGTTGGCCACAATTCTGCTCAACGTTTTGGCTCATTCATTAATCCGGGCTGCTTACGTTTGAAGGCTTCCTTGCCTAACAACCTGACAGGGTTGCACTGCACTGCTCCTGCTCCGTGCTTGTTGCCGTTGGATTCGAGTTGTTGTTTGTTGGGAAAATTCACAATGCGCACAAATCGAGTACATTCCTCACAGTCGTGAAAACTCACAATTGCTAAAAGAAAAATCTTTTAGGCCATGCGGGCCCCTTGAGCGACCGGGCCTGAGTACAGCGGGGCCACCTGACACCCCCCCCCCCCCCGTGGGGGGGTCCTGTGCATCCAACAACACCACAAAAACCAACATGAATTAAAAGCACGTCATGGTATGGTGATTATAAGTAGTGATATGACAGAACATGGTTTTTTATGGCGGATCCCTGCGAACACTTCAAACACACGCTAACATTTGTGTTAAGCTCAAGACCACTATACTATAAGAAACCGTTTAAATCAGCTCTCACATTTTTCCCTAATAAAAATAGGTTTAATAATTTTAGTTGACTTACCAGCTCGCTAACCAAGGGAATGGACTTCCTCCGCGGTCTGATGTCAGGCATGGAGTCTATGTTCATGTAAAACGGATTCTGATCCGGCGGCCTGAAACAAACATAAAAAACAAGAATTCAGAAATTGACATACAGCCATCGGCATGATAACAAAATCATCATGATAACAAGAAATTATCGAATAAGTAGGTGCAAAAGGCAAAAAAATTGGTACCGTGTGTGCGAATAGACATGCAACAATCTTGGTCGGCAATTTGAGGCATTTTCTAAAAAACGTATAGGTTAGATCTTGGTTCGTTGGTCTTATTACCTACCTCATTACCGAAGTAATAGGATCGACGGACCATGACTGGTTATGTTTCAAAGGTTTGTAAATTTATGATAGTAAAAGGCCTAATCAACAAGGACTATAGCTTGAAACAAGTTGTAGCTGAAAGCTGAAGAAAATTGATCCATGAAACATGAGCCTAATATTCGTTCTCCATCTTTAATCCGTTTTACAACGACGATAATGCTAAGGGTATGGTTGTTGACAAAATGGAAGTGCAAACCCTTCAGCTTCGCGTAAACACGTTAAAATGTAAAATATTTCTGCCACAATGGTGATGACGGCAACCACTGATACTTCATCGGATTACGACCGCCAGAGCGGCAGAAATATTTGGTTATATTAAAAGTGTTTACGCGAAGCTAAACACTTGTCAAAGTGAAGTCCGAAAAATGGGAGCCATTTTACAATGTAACCCCAAAATAGCAATGATACGTAGCCTACTGCTTTCTGCAATACGCAAGTTTCTGAAAAACTTGCACTCAATTTCATAGTTATAATAAGTTTCGACGAAACTACGCAAACAGATCGTGTATCTCACATGAGGAAGGTCCTTGTCGCAAATTTTGTAACGTGCATGTTTGCTGGGGCCAATGGCCAATCTTAGTCTTGGGTATCCATTCTTACATAGGTGGACATTATCTATGCCTTGTGATTTAATTTCCGGTTCCTGCCTCTAGAACCCCCTAAAACTTTCTATTACCCATAATACCCTGGCCATTTCGCGGTTGTCAGGGGTTACCAAAACGTATTTAAGCAAGGGAGCCAGCATGGTAAAATCAGAAAGCCTTCCCTCAACCCCTGCTAGGTCCTCTAGTCAGGGTGATTTTGGCTGTTAGGCCTCTACTATAGGCCCAATTGTGGTTAGGCTTTTCCCCCCAACCTAACAAGCATCTTTTACCCTAACTTAACCCCAAAGTTCCCCAACCCTTTTCCCACTTTTGGTTTTCAGTCTAATTTTTGCTTTAGCTCTCCCATAGTTGGCTGTTTTTCGTCAGTCCTTTTTCAAGATGTTGTAAGTTAAGATAACAGTTAAGAAGTACTCATTTATCAGTACAGAAAGGCACTACCACAAGTTCCAACTACTTGTTGAACATATCTGGATACTCCTTTGTACTAATGTGGATAGTGTGAGTCATTGCCAGGTAGGTATGGGGGGGGGGCCCCCCGGGAACTACACCGTCGTAGTCCCTCATCCACTCTTGGCGATGAGCATTGAGAAATACGAGCCAATTTGCAATATAACCCCAACTGCTTTCTGCAGTGCAAGTTTCTGAAAACTTGCACCCAATCACATAGTTTCGATCAGATCGAGTATCTCACAGGATGATGGTGTTTTTTTCGAGATGGTGTTAGAGAAAATAACAGTTAAGAAGTACTCATTTATAAGGCATTTCTTCTACATTCTTATTCATAATTAGTGCAGAAACCAATCAGCTTCGCAGTTTTTAGAAATTTCAGCTTCTGCGGCAATTCCAAACCAAAAACGACACCTTCCATCCTCAGCCAAACACGACTCTCCGATTACAGGCAACAGTTCTTTCAAACTTTAATACTTTTTTCTTTGTGCGAGTTCACGAATTATACTCGGTGAAGCGCATGAGAGAAAAGTCTGTTTGCCTGAGTGCGAGGGGGCGGAGCGGGGGTGGGGCCGGGGGGTGGGACGGGTGATAGGACGACGTAATTAAGTCACCCAGCGTTGCGCGGGAAAACTTGGTCCTTGCCTAATGGCGACGATGCCTGGCTAATCAATATAGAGGCTGATAATTAAAAATATTTCCATGCAGTTAATCGGCCCGGATTAGGAGCGAGCCTGCTCCGCCTTAATCGCCTTAATAGGATGACGTTCTTGGCAACAATAAGTTGAGCAAGAAACAAAAGGAGAGTTTGACGCCCTTTTTCTCGGACGCAAGACAAAGGTCGCCGGAGCAAGAGAAACAAAGGAAAGAAGGAAACAGTGACATTCCGTAAGCCTACACATGGTGACAAAGTATATGCAAAAGAGGATGTAACAAAAACAAAGTAGAAAAGTAATTCTGTTCTTTTAAAGGGAACGTACAGGAAGGCTCAGATTATTCTGTCCTAAATGATAAATATCCCCATTTTTAAATGTGCTGCGAAGTTTAAACTTTCACAAAGCACAGTGGATTAAAGCGCAGACTTCACTTTCTCATTTGCCCGCCTAATTAAAGCGGTACGAAATACACTGCGGTGAAATACCGGCTCGTAATTGGTTGGAATGACGCCGAACGATTAGCATAATTTGGAAGTTCGACCAGAAATCGATTATGAGTGTTCTTGGTAATTATATGCGTGCTTTGAGCCATTTTCGTGACGCTGCCGGAGTGAAACTTCTGGCCCAAACAACGTCGAACTTGATTAATCTGTATGCATTCCTCATATGTAGCCGTACGTAATGGAACAAAACAATGATGTCCGAAATGCGTCAATAGTAGACGGATACAGTGTGTGCTATTAGCAGTCTGACTAATCTGACTTTGTTACGTCACAAAACTGTCACAAATAGTTGAAAGGATGGAGGAAAGTAGAGCTCTATGGCGCGTCGACAGATAAGTCATAAGTGCTTAGGTGAAAGTGCTACAGATTTAAAGATGTGTGCGACAGTGAGCACTGAAACACTATTGGGATGAAAAGTACCGTATGCTAAATAAAGCGCAAGTAACACAATTAAAAATAACGTAACATAACATGGCATAATACAATGATCGCCAGACGAAAAATTTATATAGTCCAGCAGGCGAACATAAATCTGCTAAAGGTTATAAAGTTCATCAAAATGTCTCTTGAAGCTTTCAACAGTTGCAGCCTTCACGTGTTGCGGAAGGCAGTTCCAAGGTGTTAAATGGCTCTAAACCAGATGGAGAACTTTTCCTCAGTTGGTTCTAACTCTTGGTTTCAGTAAGGTGCAGAAACGACTTCTCTTTTTGCGCGTTTCGTTCACGTTCAAGTGTTCTTTAAAAGAGCGAGGCAAGTCATTATTAAAAAGTTTAGACAGAACAAGCATGTCTTCACGGACTCTTCCCTCTTCCAGAGAGGTAAGCTGGATCTGTTGCAGTATACTTTGCCCGTAAGGCAAGTGAGAGATGCCAGCAAGAAATTTTGTGCTCGTCTTTGCACTTTTTTCACACAATCAATGTATTTCTGGTATCCAGATGACCAAATTCGGGCGAAGTAATCCACAATAAGTCGAATAAAGACATTAATAATTTTATGCTGGACGCCAGTGCTCCGAACAGAAAGATGCTTTTTCAAAGAAATAAATCAAACGGCTGGCTCTTTTGGCTCTTTGTGCGCTCTTTCCGGGGTTGTGCTAAGTCTAGTCACTACAATTTTTAGTAATGAATACCTCTAATTGTGCGAAAACCGCAACTAAATATACCAAACTTTTGTGATTTCATGTCGCTTCTACTCGATTTAGCTTCACTCAAAACTTAAAAATGAAGGCGTTCCACCTTCTATTCATCACGAACTGTAGTGTGATCTGTTCATTTCGTGGTCTTTTTTGCACTCTTCCATTTTTTTTGGGGGGGGGAGGGGAAGAGGGGGAGGGTGGACGATTCCATTTCCCATTATGTGCAGCGTTTTTGTCGCCGTCATGGCAACGCACGCGCCGTGCATACGAATCCGCGCGTAATTTGGGTTTGCTCGGCTGTGAAATGGGCCGTCACACGGGGTCGCTGCTACTTCTCGCCCTGTTTGTCAAAGCCGGTTTCAACCTGCTCGACCCGCAACCCCAAACCTCCTTCAGCTCTGAAGAGCGTCCTCTAACGCCAACCACTACACTTAAGAGGTACTTGGCACTTCCATTCTCTTCTCGCTAGTATTACTAGCCGGCCCGATGAACCATTCACAAACTACTCTTCTTGACTAGTACCATACCGCAACATAGTCCGCAGATTCTGCGTTAAGGGCGCGTTTAGGGTTACTCAATGTAAACTTTCGCGCCAGCTAGATTTGCTCAGTTAATGGTAAATTAGATGGTTACTTCTTGCCTTATACGGGGAATTTGCCTTTCGATCTCACGACACGACGGATTCACTGGTAGTCACGGCAACTGTAACACTGCTTATTCAGAAGTCAATGGCGGATTCAAGGGAGGGGCCGAGGGGGCAAACAAACTAATAAAAAATACGATATTGTTGAAAAAACGCAGTTAAATTACGGCAAAAATGCACGAAACGTAGAAATTCGTCCTGCGGTCCCTTCCAAGACTTCGTTCTGGATTCGCCCTTGTAAGCAGTCGAATAAAGACTCGGCTGGATGAAGTACGTAGGTGTTTATTCAAGGCCATGCGCGGTATAAGCCTGTACAGTTGGTATTCGTGGTTAAGGATCTGCTCAGGAACGACGCATAACGTAGCAGAGATATTGTTGGTTAACACTGGCATTCCAGTAATGATTGCCAATGGCTTGCGCTCCCTTGTATACCCAAACGCAGGCAGCCTAGAACAATCTAGATGTTTCTATAGCCAGATATTTCTAGAAGCTTCGTTATACAAAAGTTAATTAATATAGATCAATCTTGAAGCATCCATGACTACAGCAATCTCTGTGAGCAGACACTGTTCCTACATAACAGTGATAAACATGCATAACAATGCTTTTACAGCGTGTGACAGGGAAGTCTATTCCGACCTTTTTACATATTGCCTTTGCAGTGGCTGTTGATTTTGCTGCCTCCACTGACGTCACTTAATGAGCTGGTGAATGACCAACCTTCACATATACTACCGTTCCATCGACCGTGATGTGTCACAATTATAGTTATATCGGCATTCGGAAACTGCCCTGAAGGTTATTAACTCTAAGAGATCTACCTACGACATAGGTTGGTGCCTAAGTGGACTGGTACTGAGCTAGTGTGCAGGGTGTGAGGGAACGGCAGAACAAAGACACCCCTGCTCGAGGCATGAACTGCGAAACATCTCGTATTGCGGATGTTTATGATATGAATAAAACAATTCCTACAGCAGGCTTTGGCCATTGTTTTATTCATATCATAAACATCTGCAATACCACTGCTTCGCAGTGGGGCCGGTGGCAAATTACGTTAGGTGGGACCGGTGGCAAACTACGTTAGGTGGGGCCGATAGCAAATTAGCCCTAAGGGCCCCCTCCTTAATGTAAAGGATGACCCATAAAAAACTCACGAGCTGAAAAATTCGAAGTCCGTACTTTTTTCTAATTTTTATTTATTTTTTCTTATGGTGAAAATAGGGATTACTTTTTCGTGTTCCAGTCAAATGGTTCCTATTTTCACTTTTTTTTTTAAACTTGGAAAAAAGTTTGGACTTAAATAGAAATTTTTCAGCTCGTGCGTTTTTTTACGGGCCACCTTTTTTTTGTAATGATACGGGGATTGACGGGGGAGGGGGGGGGGTCCTCAAAATTCATTTTTAAAATACAGTTTGTATCAAATTAAATAACTAGTGCACTACAAAAGAGCCTATTTTTTTACTCTAAATAATAATTTTTTTCTTTCGGAAGCCCCCTGAAGCTGGGGGGGAAGGGGGGGGGCAGTGGAATTCTGCCACCCTTGCCACCCTGTAGCTACATTGCTGATTGCAGGAAAAAATGGCGGACTTATTTAAAGAAACCAGCAATCAATGGTTTGTTTACGAAACGGCAAGTCCAAAGTGGACTCCATGTCGGAACTTATGCTCGCTGGAAGAATCGATGTTTCGATGTTTCTTACCACACGTTTGATAACTACTGTGTGTTAGTTCACTCCAGAAATGCCATATTCAGGAGAATAACAAGAAATAACAAAATGTTAGAGCACTGGGTTGAGAATTTAGGCGAAAAGCTTTCTCGCCGAGCCAAACATCCCATCATAATGCAAAACGTTGGAACATATCCTTCAATATGGAATCACTACCTTCAAAACTGTAATGGTTGTTGCCACTTTTGAAATTTATCGATTACCGATTTTGAGTAGGAGTATAGCCCACGTATGAATTTATACTACTGAAAGGTTTAGACTGAATACATAGTTACGCTGAACTGCAGGGAGAGAATGATCGCTGTGGTGGCCACCACACCGTTTAACATGCTCGCTTACGTCATTACGGATGATACACATGCAACGCATCAAGCTTGGACGTGATCCATTGCCATCGAACACGTGCAAGTAAACGGTTTGTCGGTCTAACACGCAAACCAATCTGCATGCCAAGCTGCGAAGTTCCCTCGCGTCCCAAAATTCGCTGGATATTTCACTTACTTTACAACCATGACTTATACAGGCAAGGGGGAGGGGGCGTGGCGATTATTGGTGCGTGCTACGGTTCCTCACCACCAATTCCACAGCTAAGGGAGGTGCTATCAAATACTACGTGGGGGCCCATTAAGGGTTGACTGGATCCTTCTTTACGCTACGCTGAAGGAACATGAGGCAATAAGTCGTGATTCAGTCGGCATGATGTTTTTAATTATAAAAGTAGGGCTTAGGTATGCCTGACTTACACGGGCATCTATTTGCATTAGCTTAGGGCCCTGAATGCCAAAGAAACCAGACTTACTTGGGTCTGATAGAATAGTAACTGCATTCGGGTTATAATTTTGTTTGGGTGGTTAAATGTTGTATGTACGGGGTTGTTGTGTAACACAAGCAACAGTGTTGGATTGGTTTAATTCATATTCGGGACTAAGGGGCAAAAAGGGAAATATTTCTAATTAAGTTGGTCGAAAAAATTACCTTGTGGTGTGGGTCGATGGGAGGATCGTGGCGGATGAATTCTATTTCGGTTCACTCCCTAATTGTTGAGAGCACCGGGTAGAAGACGAAGCGTGATCGACCCATTACAATTGATGATGTACATACACTTACTACAGGCAATTTGTATGCTACGTATTGTTACAATTGTTGGTCACAGAACATCATCTGGTTTTATTAATTTTTTTCTGGGAGAGGCAGAAAGTAAATATCCGACAATCCTCATTAATGTTTTATTTATTTTTAAAAAATTTTCTACGAGAGCGTAGAGGACATAATTCCATATGCTCTACATTAAATTTACGACTACTCTAACACTAACACCTACTCCAGCGCAAACAAGATATTCCCAAAGAATTTCCACCGCACAGACAACAACAACAACCAATCATGTCTTGCCCAAAAACAAGCCTTATACCAACCGAAACAAACACATCATCTCGAACAGGCCATGAATGGTACAGCAAACGACCAAAGATGGGCCACCCGACCCGAAAAAACGGCCCTATGCCTTACAAAAGTGGAGCACATTACGAATAGCACCCCGTAAGTACGTCGCTCAAAAACCTATGATTTGAGAGAGGGGGACTGCGCATCCTAGATCACGCCGAGCAACGAAACAAAAAGTGTTCCATTGTCTCATCTTCCTCACCACATGTACAGTACACAAGAGGGTTAGTGTTTTGTTTTCATTCGCAGAGATCTTATTGTTGCCGACCACTTTGCAAGGTAGCAGTGATAAACGTCGTTCACTGCAAGTTTAAAGTGATTGTTAAAGCGATTGATAGCTTCTTAACGCTCACCAAGGTCGAGTGGAACGATAATATACAGGAATGTTGCTCCTTCCCCAGCTTATTAAGTCGTTTTTCCGTCAATATTTTGTGTAACGTCAATGGCTCTGGTCTGGTTTGGCTTGTGAGCATGTGCGTAAGCTGTTGAGCTGCATTGTGACGTCAGTGGAGGCAGCAAAATCAACAGCCAATGGAAAAGCAATTTGCAAAAAGCCCGGAAGAGACTCCCCTGACTCTCACTCTATGACCGGTTGGCTTTTGCTCTGAAATAAACCGTTCATCCGTCCTCACTCTTCCTCACTCCTCTTGATTTTTACGATCTTTTTCTGTAGATAATAAGAATTCACGTCAGTTCTTCTTCGCAGGCTATGTGACACGTTCTCCCTTTATCTACAAGGTTACAGTCTTTCGCTTGAATTCAAACCACTGGTTAGGGATGAAGATATCACCTTGGTGATCCAGTTCTACGAACTCCGGTTAACATAACTGTTAGGTTGATAACATCCGGGTACTTGAAGAGCTCAGGGTGTCAGAGTCAGTGAACGGTTAAGAACTTCCAGGGACACTCAGTTAAATCGGAAGTGTGGTTCACGTGACGCACACGGAATGCTAGGACGACCTTAATCCAAGCTTAGCCAAAATCGATAAGCTGCCTTTTAGCCCGAGGGGGCTGCCCGTCCGCGACGCCCTCCATTTAATTGGATAAGGATGGACACAACGAACGCCAGTGTTGCGGTTGAAAACTTTTCAACCGGATGGGTTATTCCAAGCGAGATCTCGTTTCGGTTAACCTGCTTTGCGAGATGTGTTGCGAGAACATATTTCCGAACGCAGTTGTTCGTTGCTCTTGGTCGATGTTGCACAAATTAAAGCTGGCGGTTTTGGAACGAGAATGACTGCTTGTGGCTTTCGTTTGATTGACCATAATTTCAGATTGGTGTAGTTGATGTCAGCAATTAAGGCAAAGGCTACGTCAATTGTAGCACCGTGCTTACCACTCTTACGTTACCACTATATACACCTTTCTTAAAACACCTTAAGAGTATTCGCTAAGGAAAATGTGCAGATTTTTAGATGACTTTCAACAGCTTTTGAACGAGTGTAAGTTGCGTTTATGCCACGACTCGCCTCTGCATTATCGCAGCTAGAATTTAATCGCGATGGCAAAGGTGCCATTGCCATGGTAACTACGCTACCGGGATTAGCTAAATCCGACTTCATTTGAGTAATAGCTTGCAGTCGTACAACCCATGACAATAAGATAAAGAATTCCTCCTGACGAAACAATTTTCCTAGTCGTTTCTGAACTCACATTGTTGACTGTTTTCTTTGTGATCCGGAAGAGCTAAAACCGCTGCCATGTTGGAATTTAAAATGATTTCTAGCTTCTAGCTGCGAGAATGCAAAGGCGAGTCGTGGTGTAAACACGCCCTGAGCTAAGTTAGCGAGGACCAGTATTTGGTCGAATTGGAGTTGTGTGTGCCTCTTTGTCCCGTGTTGTACGTGTGTGTATGTGTTTGTATGTTTGAGAAACGGCAACGTTGGCAATTTTGTTACCATTTATCCTTGCAGTTACCATTTTTGAGACGGTAGCCTTGGCAGCACGAAATTTGTGGGGTCGAAGATGACTTAACCATCACATATTTTCGAGATAGTAGTTTTTTTTCGTGTAAACTAGAATTACTTATGAACTAGCTGAAGCCCGTGGTGTGTTGGATGCACCGTTGGCAACGCTGTTACGGTTTGGTCGCTCATGTGTATGTCCATGTTTAACTCAACTAAGTTTCTCCAATAACATATTTGCCCACACTGGCTAACAAACGCTGCATTTGCTTCGGTCACTCAGTCAGCGCATCCCCCGTCAGTCGTTCCTCTCTTGGTTAGCGTAAATATTCGCAATGAAACTGTAATTGTTTTAAAAATAAACACACATTCTGTCAGTGCATTCACGCGCACACGCCAACAAACGCTCACGCATGCAGTGATTGTTGCTACCGGCTTCGAAACAATTCACCTCAACTTTGAAAGCACCATCAGTACGCTTTCTATCGTTTCATGCTGCCAATTTCGAGGCCTCGAAATTAACAACGTAGTTTAATTTGGTTTGAAACTACATGCGTTCAGATGAACATGGATTCTTTCGAAGGGTTTTAGCGAGCGTTAACGGCACCCGGTCATCTGCCCGACGAAGCCCTAAGGCCCTATGTCTGCAACACCCGGAATGGATTCTCAGGAGGTCACCCACCTAAGTACCAATCGGGGCAATTGCTGCTTAACTTCGGTGATCTGGATTCTTTCATTTTACCAATCAACAATCATCAATTCTGATGAAGTTTTTGATTGCCAGGTACGGCAGCAAACCACGTGCACCAAGAATTACAAAATAGTTCATTTAATTGTTAGGCTCGGCAGCAAGCAGCACGGGGTGGTAGTAGTAGTAGGGTAGTTGTTGGATGAGCGCTGTGTAATTATTATCTACCCAAAACAAAACTTGTTAAGGGTTCCCGCCAAACTTTTCGACCTTTTGAAGTTGTGATATCAAACGCCATGCTCTTTCGCGAAGTTAATCCCACCGGTTAATGGTTCGAAGGTTAAATGACACGTATGAAAATTGCTTACCGCGCAATTTTCAATTATTGTTTTTAACGTTTGAAGTCTTAGTCGGTGGGATTACCTTGGCGAAAGAGCTTGTCGTTTGATATCACGACTTAAATCAGCCAAAAAGCTTGGCGGGAATCCTTAACAAGTTTTGTTTTGGGGTAGATAAAACATATTTTTGGTCCAAATAGAGGAAATCCATTTTTTCTCACAGTAATTACGATATAGAAAAGCTGAAAATCCAGTTTTACCGGTCCCTTTCTTTTTAGTTCATTGAGTTTTGGTAGGTCCACGGCGCTCGCATGGCAAAAGAAAAAAAAAAAGAACCATCTGTCTGCTTTAAGTAAAAAAAAAAACACTCTTATAGGTTATCAGTTCTCGTGACGTTTGAAACGAAACAATAAATTCCAATTTTTTTAAACTCAATTAATCTTACTTCATGGATTTTCCATAGTTAAAGCACTACTTTGATTCAGTTGAACAGAGTATATGCCCCAGGCGTCACTACTCCTGAATCAACGGGTACTGAATTTGAAAGAAAGAAAGTGCCTCACCAATTGAATGGTGTAACCGTGTAGACGTCGCATCCACAGGCCACTTATCAAAGTTTATCTCCCCCTAACTGATTAGCGAGAACGTTTATCAACTTCCTGTCTCCCTTCTGAATCGCGAATCTTTTTTTTTTGCCCGTGCCCAACCGGAGATGGACCCGACGGCCACTCGTACAATTTTGTTGGCCGCCACTAATCCATTGTCCCTCGGGAAAAAGATTGATGGAGTGCCTCTGGCTCATTGCTTGGCAAGTGACCACTAACGAGCCAAGATGAACAGGGTTATAAATTCCATTTCGCCCCAGAGACTAGTCCAGAACGATAGCCATTACAGATGGGGAATGACCATAACGTTTGGACTCGGACCAATATTTCCTTGAGTGTATGCAGTAAGACCAACTCACTGCAGTTTGTGTTCAAAGCCCTGACCACTTCTTACACGGAATGAAATCGGTGAATTTTTCATGTTCGGATTTTTCGTGAAGAATACAAAATGCATGAATCGAAATAAGATAAACTGTAATAAACTTCTAACAAAATAATATGACCGACTTCCAATCTTAACATTCAACGAAGAAAAAACAAAAAGAAATCGGCCTACTTGCATATTTGCGTCCTTTTAATACGTAAGGTTATCTGAAAGAAGGAGGGGGACAACTTTGCTACGGAACTTCTAAGATGTTATTTTACATTCCACGAGCACATTTCGAGGGATATTCTCTTCCCAAATACACGAGCACATTTTCAGGGACACTCTCTTCCCAAATGCACGATCACATTTCCAGGGACATTCTCGTCCAAATGCATGAGCACATTTCCAGGGACACTCTTCTCAAATGCATGAGCACATTTCCAGGGATATTCTCTTCCCAAATGCACGAGCACATTCCCAGGAACATTCTCTTCCCAAATGAATGAGCACATTTCCACGGGCATTTTTTTCCCCAAATGCACGAGGATGAGCCAAGTCCATGAGATGGCAGTGCGTGCTAATATGATTCACTTGAAGATGTATTCCTTCCATACTTTTGATGTACGCCTATGCTACAAGGCAAAATAACGAAGAGCAGCAACGAAAATCGCGTTTTGTAAGGATTTAATGATAAAGGAACACTAAAAAGCACTACGCATTCAACGGGACAAACAGTACCTTATATTTCGAAGCAAAACTTAAAAATTGGCTTCATTTTTCAAAGATAAAAAAAAAAAATAAGGATTTCCCGACTCTCGAGTGAAGCGAGCTAAAGTACGGCTGAGTTGTTAGTGACTTCGTTTCTCTACCAAGAAGAAACGAGGTCGAATCGCGTCCCTAACCTACGTATAAATGAAACTTTAAAAAGTGGCCTCTACACCTAAGTTTGCAGTGGGTAAGGGATTTTGAACTGAAAGCATTTATTTGATTAGCGGAATGTGTGTTGCAATCAGAGGCGCAGCCAGAAAATAATTTCGGAGGAGGGGCCAAACGATACCAGCTAAGAGGTCTGGGGTATCGCTTTCCAAGACCTCTTAGCTGACTTTGTTCGACTTTTGGAGGAGAAGACCGATAGTTCTCGATGAATATTCTATATATTCTCGAGGAATAGCATCATTACACGGTTGTAAAAATGCCTGAATAAATTCGTTTCGGGGGCGATGGCTAGATCCTTCCCCCACCCCCCACCTACCTTGCACCACTGGGTTTAAAGTCCAAGGATTATAAACGCCCACGCCACGTTTAACGAGCTTTACCTGTTTGATATCGTCGGTATTGCTGGACTACAAACTGTTCGTACGCTAGTAACTGGATTGGAACCAACTGCTCGGGTTACTGTTTTATCGAAGTGACGACTCACCAAACTGCTTCGATGCCTCGAAAGCCATTACGGCTACTAATAAGTAATGAATCGGTGCGTAATTTTTACCAAACTTTTATGCTTAATAGTGCTGATACAACTGGCAATCAGAATTGCACATTTTAGATGCAGCACGAAGCACACCTTTTGAAGTAAAAGCGGATACAAAGAAAAGGCCGAGAAATGCGGCACCCACTATACTAAGGCAAGTAAACGCAGAAAATTGCAGTTAAAAAATGCACGTAAATTTATGCAAAAATGTATCTAAACATAAGAAACTCATCCTCCTCGAAGACTTCGGTCTGATTTCGCCCTTGTTTTGAAGGAAGTATGTTATGGAACCTACTTAACCAGATGCAAATAAATGCAATACATGTACTGGGAGCATCCTTGTTGTAACTCTCGCTCACTATTCCACCGTTTGCACAAGGCCCTCTAGGAGAGAAGAAGCAGTGTTTCAGCTCCTGGCTTCAAGCCAGTTGAGTTAATACATCGCCAAAATCTTATTTTCCCAAACCAATGCTAAGAGACTTTAACTTCCGGGCAGGCACAAGAACTGGCGCAGAGTCGGGAGGCAAAACACGCAATTTCTACTTCAGTTGGCCTTGGCTCGAGAAACAAAATGCCTTCCTTGTTTTTAAGCTCGTTTAAATGCTATTTCTGGCGAATTGAGACATACTTGGATTCTTAGTAGTACAAGGGATATTTTTCTACACATATTTATTAAATAAAAACCTTCTTAGCGTAATTTTTACGTACGTTTGCCACAAAAGTAAAAACGGCCACTAGGTCGACAAGTGGCAGCATGGAATCGGGTCTCAGTTCGAACGTTGGAAAAAAGGGGCAAAAAATTACTGGGTTGGAGACTCCTCCTTCATGCCGATCCGGTTCAACCGATAAACCGCGTTTAGTAGCGTCGCAATGACAATTTTCATTGCGCTTAAAGACTTCCGGGAGACACATGCCAAAACGTTACGAGACAGCCAGCAGACACATTTCACACTTCATTTAACCTTAGTTACAGTCTCGGCCTGCCAACCATCATTCCAAAAAAAGAAAAGAGAAAAAAAATCCCCATCGTAATGAATCCGAATGGATACCTCACCCACTCTTTTTGAAGCTGACTTTCCAGTGAGAACTACAATCCCCACTCAAGTGCCATTCCCGTCTTCTCTGTGATCATACAATGATGGCATTTCGGCGCCAACCAGTCAATGTTTTTGGTGAATAACGCTGGACGC
>JAHWFP010200848.1:0-45618 GCA_023313725.1 Lithobius niger | reverse complement strand
TGAGAAATGTGCACAAATTGCGTAAAATTGTTTACGCAACGGTTATTAATAATTTTTTATGTTTCGGAGTGCAAAATTGGGCCAAGAATGAGATACACGTGTAAAAACTGCAAAATTGTACTTACACACTAGAAATACATCTCAATATTTCAAGGTATTTGCTTCCATGCTAGCTTTCCTGAGTGATTCAGTTTTTCCAACATTAGTTCAACGTTATGTAAATGTTGCAAATGGTGGAGCAATAAAAAAAACAGTAAGTTGCACATGAAAATACACTCTACTGAGGCGTTTTGGGTCTATACTCACAAACGGTCACAAAACGTCTACTGAGACGTTTTGGGTCTGTTTTTGACCCAAATAAAAGTTTCAGTAAATCTTATCACAGGGAATATGCCAGTGACTGGTAAAAAACATGGTTCAAACCAGCAAAATCACGTAATCAGAAAAGCCTGAAAGTAAGGAGTTACCAATAGAAATCTTGAATAGAAATGTAAGACGAAATGTAAGATGTAATGTTTCCTTGGCAAAGTCCCCGCCAGGACTGCTGGCCAGGATAGCGTACGTGAGAGTCTACCATGCTCCTTCAGCGGCTATGGGAACTATTCTGGCCAATTCTGGGCAATCTTTCGGCCCCTACGATGATCGGAGGTTTCCCGGATCGCATCCCCAGGTTGGCACCTCCCTTCACTAGGTTTTTCTTCTTCTCTAAAAGTCTGGTAATGTTCAAAATTGAGCCAGTTCAGCCACACGAGCATTCAATTGCTTCGGCTGACTTAAGGCTCAAAAGAAATTAATTTAAAAAAAAAGTGTTGCTGAAAATGTTGCATGTGAGAGGCCGTTGCTACCTATTGTAAAATTTTACACACTGAGAACGGATTCGTTAAATGATAACCGTAATTGTTTACATCCATGGAACTAACATACTATAAATACACGGTGCAGGGAAAAGAATTTTGGCGGCTTTCCTTTAGACCTTCCAAGACTTTTTATTAATTATAAGTTGCATTATTCGGGTAATCGAACGCAGATGAAAAACACTACTATGGGGGGGGGGGGGAGAGGATGCCACTAAACAGTTACGATGTCAAGAATGAGGTTCGTTTTGGCAGGTAACGATGAAACGTATTGTTTTCATCAGGAAAGTTGGCAAAATTACAAGTGGGACAAGAAACGTCGTCACAAGCCGGTGATCTGCAGAACCCGTATAACCTTTAGCAAGACGGTTGGGTGTTTAGTGCTGCCAACTGGTGGCTTGCCAGCAAAAACAAAAGCGCTAATGCTAGCGACGACTTAAGTTGTTAGGGTGCTGGGATTTTTGACATTTGAAAATACAACGGTGTAATGTACTTGATTTAAAACCTGTTTTTGGCTGACTTATGTTTAAATTATCTCCGCTAATGGGCGCCCATGTACGCACGTGCCGTGGGTCAGTAAACTAACCCGCCGGACCTAAAACAATATTAGGAGGGTAGACAAAATGGTCGCCACAAGTGGCCCATTTCATTTCTTCGGTTCTGTTCGGGAATTGGCCAAGCAAATCACACATCGGTGAATATTTGTACGGCGAGTCCCGCCATCTACTGCCAAATAGCGGCAACTGACAAAACGCTTAGTAATTCACCGACTTAATCCCAGTAATCACCCGGAAAGTAGCTTACACGTAAATAAATAAATTTCCGTATAGCCTTTTCCTTATAAGCTATTAAATTTTTCGACGTCACATAGGTCTTCAGTAAATAGCAACATGTTCGTTTATACAGAAAGTATCTCAAGGAAGTAGTGGCAGCATTCTTTTGTACGGAAGGTGTCGCCCTCGGTTGACAGAAAGCGGCAACAATACAAATCAGTCGCATCAGCGGCGGTTTCGGCGGCCATACTGTCCCACCCAGTCGCGAATGCTATTTTTCATCCAAGATACGGCTGGTACTGCAGTAGGGTCCTGGTACTAGTCTACAAAGTTAACTAGATGTGCATCTTACCTCCTCCAAGCCTACACGGGGCTATGTCGGTAGTTGAGGCTTCTAATGCCTCTAATAATGCTTTGCCTTCGAAGCAGCACGAAGGCAAAGCATTATCATAGGTATTAGTAGCCGCGACTACTACTAGGACCCCACGTAGGCTTGAAGCGCTATGAAGCGATATCTCGGTAACTTTCTAATCCATGATAATGCTTTATGCGTTAGCCGTGAGTGGCACCTAGCTTTCATTTTTATTAAACAGGACAGAAAGCCAACTGGGCTCGAGAAGGTTTAAATAAATACGGATGCCAACCTATTTGTGTTGCCTTTTGGATTTAAATGTCAGACTGCCTGAGCGGGGAATTGAACCCACGACCTTTGAAACCGAAGACCGAGGTACTACCGCTGAGCCATACTGACACGGCCACAATTTTATATTTCGAATTTAATTTGGAAATTGTTCACACACAAAAAAAGATAAAAGCACGTATAAAATAAAGGCTGATCTCACGACTACTATAGTTTGTTCCATATCATGTTTGCAAGAAAATGACTGTATGACCACACGTTTCCTTGCATACAAGTGCAAAACCATGTGGATATCACACTTGTAGACTCTTCACAGTTACGGTTAGAGTCTACGAATGGGATATTTATCTGTTTTTAACGCTTGTAATGGAAGAAAACGTGTCTTCTTACAGTCATTTTCCTGCAAACATAATGTGGTACGAAGTATACCTACGGACGCTTCACTGCACCTTCGTGGTGTTGTTTTGTGTGGCTTAAGCAGTCGCTGGCTTCAGCCTAGGTGTTTGAAATTATCTCATCTGACGACCAGGATAGTGTGAGAGACTACCAAGCATCTTAAACAGCTATGGTATCTATTGTAGTAGCCGGTTTCATCCTATTTCGAACAATCTGTCGGTCCTTACCATGATAGTAGGTTTCTTCATTCGAATCCCCGGGCATACCCATCACCCTTGCTACAGTCGTAAAAAAAAAATATCTTTTCTAGTAAGGCTCAAAATTGAACCAGTTTATCTGCGGGAGAATTAGTTTGCGTCAGATGACGTAAGTCTTTTTAGATGTTTGTTGTTATTATTTTTAAAATCGAAACCAAAACAATTCGGTCTCAAGCTCGCGGCTTGATCGCGGACGCACTTGAGCGAACGGAGGCAACATCACGCTACGATAAACCACATGTGTAAAGGGCTATCTGAAGGTTAAAGAAGGTAGTACAATTTTACGTTGGCATGGATTCGTCAAAATTTTAAAGGGATCACGAAATGATGACTCAGTGGAAGAAATGGGTTGAGAGCTTGAGTTCCCCAATTTTTACAGTCTCCAATTCTAAGGCAGTAGAAAACTGAGGAGTAAAGAGCGAATCGTTTTGCTAAAAATGTAACGGGCTATACACGTATAGCAGGACGCACGCACAGCAAGCACTGTGCGACGCGCCCTGCAGTTACATGCGCTGCAGGTGCACCCTCTCAATAACGCCTAAACCCCGGTATTGGGAGGGCGCCACTGTATCCAGATGCAGGACGGCTCCTACCGAACCGGCTGGAACCGCTCTGCACCTGTTAGCCAATCACAACGTAATGCCTCAGGCTTGATCCCATTGTTCCATCTCAAACCGTAGATCGGTTCGAGTGGAAACCTTGATGCGATACCTAATATGTGATGCTATGTGTGTAGTCCCCTAGCTACACAGTAAGGAGTGAATAGGAATCGAGCTTGACTTGAAACTTATCGTCCACTCCCTTAGCACCTCAATCACAAAAATTATACAAAAAAAAATCACTGAAAAAAAAACCCGATAAGAGCAATGGAAATTTCCAACAAACAGGCACCCAACATCAACGCTCGTTGAACTACTACGGGTGCCTGCTTTGTGGATCAATTTTCATTATTTTGTCGTTTTTTCAGTATTTGTTTGTGATTTTTGGAGAAACTAAATTTGTTCTTTTTACTCGCCCAGTTTTATGTTGGAGTATAGGGCAGTGACACAACGTTGTGTTATTGTATATAACTCTATGGTGGAGCCAGTAACTGGGATAGCTGCAAGGGTAACTGGAGGGGGCAAGAAGGGGTCTTACTGAAAACAATGCTATTACGAGTGGATTTCTTAGGCGTATAATGCGCGATTTTTGTCGATTTGTTGGCAGTTGGTGACATTTTTAAGCAAGTGGAATCTTTAATTTCCAATTACAACTAGCAGCATAAGAGATTGGAGAAAACAACGTTTTTTTAAGCCTATGAAACCGGCTCTCAAAGCACTGCCTTGCCTTGAAGTGCCGTTGTTTAACCCTCCATTTCAATCTAGTGCCCCTTGCAGCTATCTCTCTTGTAGTCAATATGACGTCACATGACGCTGCTCTATAGAGCAGCGTTATGTGACGTCATTTTGGCTACGAGATACAATTTGGTGGGCATAGCTACAAGGTGCACTAGATTAAAATTTAAGGGAAAAAACGGCACTTCTAGTCAAGACAGTGCTTTGAGAGCGGATTTTTTAGGCTGAAAAGAACGTTGTTTTCTCCAACAACAAAAATCATGCGTTATAGGCTTAAGAAATTCAGTCTAATAGCATTGGCTTCAGTAAGACGATTTTCATTTTTCCCATCAGTGCACCTTGCAGCTAACCCAGTTACTGGGTCCACCATAGAGTTATACACAATAATACTGCGTCGTGTCACTGCCCTATAGGAAACGTAATAGCACATCAGCGAAAAGATGCTGACGCTGTGCCTGATTTTATTTTATTTCAATCTATGAACTATCAGTTAAATGGCCGAACCGCATTTCCCGATTTCGTCACGCGCTAGCTTACGGTGAAACCAGAGTTCTTCTCATTATTCTTCGTGCGCTGCTGACATTACGTAATTCTCACTTTTAGATTACGTCATAGAACCAACTCGTTGCATAGTAAAGTTAGTAGTAGGAGGTGCTAGAAATGTCCTAAGTAGCACTAAATTGCGTTTTTTGGCACGACGGCAAAGTCGGGATGCCGCCTAACGCATCCATCGCCACGTTCGCTAAGTTACCTTGCCTCAAGTGCTCCGGGGAAAAAAAAAAGGAAAAAACAAACGTTCAGCTATAGCCACCGCGCTTGTGGCGCCTCTTTGCATCCCACTGACGTGTACCAAAGCGAGCAGAAAATAGCTTTTGATAAAGACGAACTACATCCGGAGCTAAAATTGGTGTTGACGACGCTTTGTCGTTTGACGTCACCTTTCATTAGCCTTCGAAAGAGGAGTGAGACCAATATTACTCAGCACCTAAGGGTGTTTGAAAATGTATTGTCAGAAGTAGATGAAGAAGAAGCTGGGGGGCGGCAAGAATTCTAACCAGGGTCGGATTGGGAGAGGTTGAGCCTCCCCGAAACGAACAGCAGGGGCCTCGGAGCTGGGGAGTAGCACATTTTAAAGAAATTGGCGTAAATTTGAAACATTTTCTTACAACTTACACTTGCCATTTTCATAGGATTTCATTTCAAATTTTTCAGAAAATGCCATTTTTTAAAACCAGGACCTCCTGTAATGAACGCCTCCCGGGGGGGGGGGGGTGTCCCGGGTTCTCGAGCGGGCCAATCCGAAACTGATTCTAGCAGAGTATGTAGCGTTTTATCGTATCACGGAATTCTCTTGATCTTAAAATCGTAGCCAGTTTAATGCAAATAAAAATTCGGCCAGTGGCCTAGAATCGAATCAGCTTCAAAAACGTAGGCCTTTAACCAACGGGTTTACTGACTGAGCCATCATCACAAGAAAGTCAGGGCTTGGCCGAGTTCGGCGCTAAAATTTGGATGTATGTCAGTAAAATCTGTATAAAACAAAGCTTGGCTTCACCTACCTAAACCAATCCGTTTATGAAACATTGGTTCATATTAAAAACGAATAAAATAGTGTAAGCAGTGGGACGCAACGATAAAAATGTAGCGGAAGTTACTAATCGGCCTTAGGTCCATTTTATGTATTGTTTTTATTCTCGTGCTCTGAGTTTTTATGGATTTCAAAGTGTTTTGCTTGAAATTGGCTTCTTCGCCGTAACGTTTATTGCTGGATGACAAGTGAAGGAAGAACAGCACCAATGAGAGATAAATTAAAAACGAAGGCTTTACAGCGCACACACAAAAGTTCAACGACGTTTCGGAGAAAACATCCTCCGTCATCAGGTTTTCAATTAAAAATTAAAATTAACCAGGTCTTTCCAGCTCGATTCGCCAAGTGGAAGGACTGGGTTTCTTGCTCCGCCTTATACGTCGGCCTTTTTTTGAAAGGAGACATTAGGAGTTTTTATGACTTGTGTTTTAGAATTTTGATGCTCTTAGAGTGTCACTTCTTGGTGGGTTGACTCGGCAGTACATTGCCACGTATTTTTTAATTTAATTGTTATTTGAAAATCTGATGACGACGGAGAATGTTTTCTCCAAAACGTCGTTGAACTTTGGTGAGTGCGCTGCAAACGCTTCGTTTGCTTGATGACAAAGCGGGGATTGCTTCGAAACGTCGCAAATTATGTATTTTATATGCACTACATACGGGTTTTCAATTTTTAGTTACTAAAAACCAATACATTAAAACCGGGTTACGTTTCGATGTCCGTTGCTCACCGTCATCAAACCGACTGAACAAACCAAACCCCAGCAAAGCAATAGCATCGAGCAGTGTTGCCAGATTTTTCGAACCCATCGTTTGGTACAACAGCCTCAACGTTACGTAATTTTCATAAAATTGTGGCACCAATAAATTTTGAAAAATGCTACAAAATTGGCAAATATGGCACAAGTAAGCAAACAAATGAAGCATAATTTTCCCGATTATACTAAGACAAAGGGCGTACCATAATGCTTGCCAAATGTACCATAATTTTTTCGTGAAACATTTGCCAGATACAAAACGTACCATAACTTATGCTTGAATTTTTACCAAATTGCAAACGTACCATAATTCTGTCTGAAATTTTTCCCAAATACCAAACGTACTATAATTTCTGCTTAAATTTTTTTTTTTTTTTTTTTACCAAATACCAAACGTACCATAATTTCTAATGCAGGAGGAAAGCCAATGGCTCAAGATGGGTTAAATAAATACGGATGCAAACCTATTTACGTTGCATTTTGGACTTACATGTCAGACTGCCTGAGCGGGGAATCGAACCCACGACCTTTGAAATCAAAGGCCGAGGTCCTACCGCTGAGCCATACTGACACGGCCAAAAGGAAACATCCATAGGCAGCATTTAACACGCACACATAAACATGCAAACATACACTTTTCCAATCGCCACTGGAGGGACGCTTGTTTGCGGCCGTGTCAGTATGGCTCAGCGATAGCACCTCGGCCTTTGATTTCAAAGGTCGTGGGTCTGATTCCCCACTCAGGCAGCATGACATATAAGTCCAAAAGGCAACGTAAATATGTTTGCATCCTTATTATTTATACCATAATTTCTGCCTGACATTTATACCAAACGTACCATAATTTTGCCTGGCATTTTTGCCAAACTATAAACGTACCATAATTTCTGCCTGAAATTATGGTAAATTACATAAGTGTGTCACGTCTGGCAACACTGGCATTGAGATGAGTACGTGAAATTTAACATTCCAATAATTATCAACTAATAAACGTGAGGGGGGGGGGGGGGCGTAATGTACGAAGGAGACAGAAGAAGAAAAGAGAAAGAACGAAGGAAGGGAAAGTAGGGGAGGCAAGAGGTAACAAAACAAGAGAAGGGGAAAAAATAAAAAAAGGTGAAGGGAAAATGAAGAAAAGCAGAGTTACCTGTTCTTCATTTTGAATTCTACATTCTACATTTTACATTTTACATTTTACATTTTACATTTTACATTTTACATTTTACATTTTACATTCAATTCTACATTTCATTCTTAGGGGATTCTCTGATCTTACTCCTTCCCTGTTTACTGTCTTATTCAAAACTTTCCTTCTTCCACTTTTTGATTATTGCTCTCAAATCTGCCGCCCTTACAATCTTTACTCATTGAACCACCTTGAAAATGTCAGCGGCGCCTTACTAAATGGTGTCCCACCATTCGTTCTCTGTCCTACCCCGACCGCCTACGTAGGCTTCAACTTACTACCATTCAAAACCGTTTTCATCGTGGGGACATGATCTTACTTACCAAATTACTCATAACCTCCTTAACGTTAACTCTGATCTTTTTTTTTCACCGAATTTCAATTATACTCGTGGCCATCCTTTTCGCATCTGTGGTACTGTGTCCCGGACTAAACTTCGCTACCAGTTCTTTACGGAAAGGGTTGTCCATGCCTGGAATGCCCTTCCCTCTAATGTTGCTTGTGCCCCATCTCTTAATGCTTTCAAATCTCGTTTCGATGTGTTTGTTCGTTAATTGTTGTTGTTTTGTTTGGGTGGGTGGGTGGGTGCTTCGTGTGCCTTTTCTTTTCTATTTCTATTTCTAATATGTACTACGTTTTTTTTTTTACATACGTATAATTTTTATTGTTATGGAGGTCAAGTATAATTTATTTGCCGTCAATTTGTATATTGGGTTGACGTTTTTTCACCTCCGTGCCATTTGAGTCTCTTTAAGGAAATAGTTTCTCTCCCTGGAATAACAAGAAAAAAAACTGGTCTCCTTATAATCGTGGCTCGCAACGTGTCTGCTCCGCGTCGCTCGCACTATTTAAAGCATTTGGCGTACGGTACCTAATTTGGAACGCTTTAAAGAAGTTAAGTGGACACTTTGTTTTCTAACAACAGGAGTTTCTGAAAAGACCTTTTATGGCGTGCCTAACTTTGAGAAACAGGATGATGAGTAGAAAAACTCACCAGAGTTCTGAATTCGTAGCAGATCTATACTAACTACACAATTTTCTGCTTAGTTACTTTAGAAATTCGAAACTTAAAAAAGGGATAAATACAAATCACAATCTTGGTCACTCGCACTGAATTTTCGGCCCCGTGGTAGTGTCTTTCAAGAATTCTACATTAAAATAGCGCAAATCTATAGACTCCATTTTTTTTTTTTTTTTTTTTTACAATTGCTTATCTTATCATTATTTTCTGCAAAGTTTTGCTCTGATTCCATTAAAAAAAAAATTACACGGCTGAAAATTTGGTATATCCTTTGACCACCGGCCTATACGTCCTGAGGACACAGGAAAAAAAGTCCAATCGTGAAACGCGAACCATCATAATGGTTCCCTGTAAATCTGAACACAACGAGCCAAGCAAAACAGAATGGTTAAGCCCTGGAGTGTGAAGCCCTAACCAGACTGGCTGCTCGCGGCTGCACGCCGACGTAGTATGGTGTAAAAAAGACTTCAGTATTCGTCCTTAACGGAACACCAACCACAATGTTGACCTTGTAGGCACGTAGTTACGCATAGCTTCGCACGAAATTTTCTTCTGTCTGGAGAGGCCTTAAGGCTAAATGACTGATAAATCGCGTAACGCACCTGTGTACACATGGACTTTATAAGAAACGTCCTGCTGCGTAAAGCTCTGGTAAAGTAAATACAGATGCAAACCTATTTACGTTGCCTTTTGGACTTATTATGTCTGACATACAAATCCAAAAGACAACGTAAATAGTTTGGCATCCGTATTTATTTAACTCTTGTTGGGCCTTTGGCTTTTCCGTCCCTACATCCCTGGTAAACAAAGGGTTAAGAGATGGTGTTCTGCGAGTGCTAACGACCGAGCTTTTTTTTTTTGTAAATACTTTTAAACTGCTGTATGGAGAAAATAATTGAAGGAAAATTCATAATGCTATAGTGTCCGCGGCCTAGCTTGAGTTCGCCCCAGAACACGACACAGATAATCGATTGTACGTTTTCAGTAGCAGAGTGCCTTGTTGATATCCAAGAAGGTTACAAAAACAATGGCGGCCATCGATTAAAGCCACCCCCTCCAGGAAGACGTAGCCGTTCACAAAAAACTTGCAGGACTCAAGATACGCCGCGCACACTTTAAGTCTCTGATCTGATCTGTAGGGGACGCTGTCAAAGTCCCACCTGACCTGCCGGTATAAGGGCAGAGTGTGAGACTCTAGGATGTTTTACCAGCATTGGGATTTATTTATTCTGACCTCTTTTAGATTTGGACGTTCTGTCGGCCCATGCAACGACAGAAGTTTTCCTGTTGGAATCCTCGGGTTTTTCCCGTCTTCTACTAGACTTTTTTTCCGCTTCCAAAAAAAATTGGGCCGATTCATCTGTAAAAGCATTATTTTTCATCCGATGACGTAAGATTCAAAAGAAATTAATTAAAATTCCCGCGAAGCACACTCGTTGCTACTCGTCGACCACGCCATAATAGTTTTCCCCAATGACACAAGAGAGGAGAGGAGATTCTGCTTCGCGTGACTTCGTAAACGAGGTATAAATAGCGCACAATTCCCGTTTGTCGTCATAAATTAGTTGTTCGTGCACCCAATTTGCTTGGAAGCCATTCGTTCCTGAGTTTTTTCTGTTTTTTTTTTCTTTTCGTTTCGGCGAGTGTGTGATTACGTACTTGTTTAGTATGTTACGTGCGTAATCCCCCACTATTCGCTTAATATAGCGACCGTATTTCCGCTGGGCACGAATAATTTCGTCTAATAGATTCTTCTTCCTTTGAAGGCCCACGTGTTGTGATAAGTTATTCGCGTAGGGCGAAAACGAGGAAGTTAAATTATGTGATTCGTGGTCAGTGAAGCTGAACAGTTCGTTTTCATGTTACGCAGTGGAATACGCAAGGAAGGAGTGGCGTGGCCCCCCCCCCCCCCCGTTGGGGGTGGGGTAAAATTTTTGGAAAAATATAATTTGCGTCCTTTTCAGCTGCTAAGTATCTCCGGACGGATACGGGTAATTTTTTGTTTTGCAGTCCTCATGAGCGAATGTATTACCGGGCCCTTCTCAAATTCAAAACGAAGAATGGCCGAACCGAAGTATGAGACAATCTCGCCAATCGTTCGGTAGCAAGACTGAACTGCGTGAGCTGCCCTTGTTGGTATTTGGGTTAGCATTCCTGCAATGCTTGTCTGCAATGAGTGAAGCTTTCATTCAACCCTTTTGGCACACGTGCATTTGAAACACAAACCTTTTTGACATTTTACATAGATGTCTCTTTGTGCAATGACAGGGCCAGAATATGAGTAATAAAACGGAAACCTTGGAACAGGTGAGCGAGCAGCTTGAATATGCATCTGAATCGGGACGTTAACGATTTGTTGAAGCCGTTTTATTTTGGTTTTATTTCATTTTTATAATTTATTTAATCGACCCTTGTATACAGTAAAAGCAAAACTGGTAAAAGTAAATGAATAAGACATTTATTGAGCTTTTAAAAAAATTCTGAAAATTGACTTATTAAAACTTCCAATGACATTAAACTTGCTGAAAATAAATGTTTTACAGGACTCGGACAGAATTACACACCTGCCCTGGAATCCTTAGCTCAATTTCTCGAGCTCCATTTCGAATTCAAATTTCTTTTGCCCCTTCTACCCCTTTCCACTAACAAAATTCTTTGGAGTACTACTGATGGTCACGTTCAAAACAAATAAGAACTAATTGCTTGTATTTCCTAATCAAATGGAGGGCGTGGTGGCTGGGCGGTGATTGTACCGTATCTGCTAGATGGAAACTTGCTAGATGGAAAGGGTACCCAGGCAAAGTCTCTGCTAGACCTGCTTATGCTCTTTCCTTCAATAGCTGGGATCCACTTTGGGCTAATTTGAAGGTGGCGTGGTGCTAGGTCACGTGCGTCGAGCTAATCGTGCACTGAGCGCACAGACAGAATAAGCCGTACGTCGAGAGCAAACCCGGAGTTGCATTGTTCGTATATTCCGGCAGTGAGTTTCCGGCAGTTATGATTGGTAGGGCTATCCGGTGTTTATTTTTCCAGCGTGAAGCCTGCCTTCCACCATTCTGTCTGCGTAGAGGCACCACTGCACCAAATGTTAGTACATAAGCGTCTTGTAATTTATTTACTTGACACCTCCCCAGGGGGGGGGGGGCAGCCGTTGGATAAAAGTGAACACGTACCTAGCAACTGAACAAAAAAAAAACTAAATAACTAAACTAAAATAAAAATAAAAATAACATTACGTGACGATTAGTATAGACACGTACTCAAACAAATTGCAGGCGTTCACTTTTATTGAATTTTAACCAGATGTGCGCTAGACGTACCGTTTATTCTTGTAGTGTGCTCTCGACCAACAAACGAAATTTGCTTGTGCGCTCGTAACACGAGAGCTTATACCGCGGAACCATTTTGGACACTCTATCGGCACTTGCAATGAGGAGGGGTGTCCCGGTTCAAGTTATTGGGTTTGCACCTTCCTTCACTAGACTTCTTAAGGTTTCTGAAAAGTTCAAATGGGTACGGTTCAGACGGTCTACGCCAGCGTTGGTTTGCTTCATTTGGCGCCAGACTCAATTAAATAAATTATTAAAATGAAATAAAACCAAAATAAAACAGCTTAAACAAATCGTTAACGTCCTGATTCACAAGTATATTCAAGCTGCGCGCTCACCTGTTCCAAGTTTTCCGTTTTATTAGTCATCTTTTGGCCCTGTCATTTCACAACGAGTCATCTTCGTAAAATCTTAAAAAGGCTTTGTGTTTTAAATGCACGTGTGCCAAAAAGGGTTGAATGAAAGCTTCACTCATCGCAGACAAGCATTGCAGGAATGCTTAACCCAAATACCAACAAGGGCAGCTTACGCAGTACGTCCTTGATTCCGAATACGTTCCTGCTGACCGCGCGCTTTGTTCGCCTGTCTCGTTACTGTTGTGCAGTCCAGATTTTACGAGTCTATCTTGCAGACGGTATGACGTCGTGCGGCACATGGTTTTCTGTGTCGTGTCCGATGTTCGGGGCAAATAGCCAATCAAATGACGGCGCATTCCAACGAACCAATAAAGATCAACCTGTCACATTTGCGACTGACTTCTCAGCCAGTAGCGCACCAATCATTGAGTTAGGATGTCAAACATTGAGGCGGTGAGCCACCCGGAAGATTTAAACGTTCAAAACCCAGGGTAAGTCGATTATACTGATTTTTCCTCCGGTTCCCCGTGCTTAAGTTTCTTTTTATAGAGTCATCTTGTTAATCCTGGCAGTAGCTACAGCATTACACAATAAAATAGAACTATATTATACCGGGAGCATGCAGGAAAGACTTTATTACGGGGAAAGACCCGAAAGTAGCGGCGTAGCTACAAGGTGGCAAGGGTGGCAGAATGCCACCGGTCCCCGGCCCCAGGGGACCCCGAGCCCCCTGAAAGAAAATAAATATTACATTTAAAAAAAAAGGCTCTAATTTGCCTTTGTAAAAGCGGCAGGAAGCTTTTAGCGAAGCGAGGTTTCTTTTCGTTGAGCTGCCTCGAACGAATGGGGGTGTAGTCTTGTCTCTGGAGCTGATGGCCATGCATGTTCTGCTGGCCTACTCGTATTTTGTGATGAGCCCCTGTGATGCACAGGCAGTATTTCTTTTGTGAAATGTAAAAATAGGGACCACTAGATTTTTTATTTTTTTTATTTACACTATGCCAGAAAAAAAAATTAAACAAATTACGAACTTGGAAATTTTTCAGCTCGTGCTTTTTTTTACTGACCATCCTGTATAAGGAGGGAGAGGGGAAGGGAGTGCCCAAGGGCTAATTTGTCACCGACCACGCTTAACGTAGCTAAGCCACTGTCTGAAGGCGGTTGCGCTCGCCCACTGTTTGGTTGGTCGACAAACTGTCAACGAAATGAAATGTATATATATTTTTTATTGCCGTAATGTTCCAATTGAACTAAACTTTCGCGTGTACGTAGACGATACTACTGGAAATGAGCAGGATTGGTCCGTCTTTGTTTGTCCGTTTGTTTGTAACTAACGAATGAAAATATCGTAACTGCTGTAGAAATGAAGAAAATTATGGCTAATGTTTGCTAGTTACATTCGTGATGGTACACCAGTTGTTTTTGCTACCGAAGTGAAATGATCACAGTCAGAATTATATTTCCAGAGCATCGTTAGCAAATTGTCTGGTTTACATTCCTTCCCAAATTTAGCGGTAAAATGTTCCCCGTTTTCTTAAACGGGGCCCCTAACTATGCAAAATATTTTTTGTGAAGGGTACAAATTTGTATCTTTTAGTAACGCGCGGAGCAAACCAGGGCAAGGGAACTACTCATCCTGTGTTGGTGTCTGTTTGTCTGTCACCAGCCGTGACTCCACAACAACTTTTGAACCCGTTGTCCGATTTATTTGAAATTGTGTACACGTATTGTATGCTTTATTTTGTAGATTTAAGCTCGAAAATTAGCAAAACTGGGCAAGGGGCGTTGGGGATATTGTCTAAACTAATCTGACATCATTAGTTTGATACCGTTTTCATACGATCAGGGAAATTAGTCAAATCAGATATGAAGGACATGACATGACATGAATCAGACATCAAATGTTGAAATTAGACACATAAAATGATACCTGAAAGCACGCGTGTAACTTTTACAGTTGATGGTTAGAGACCAACGGATACATTAAGAAATATTCCAATCTGATGAGTCTTCGGGTCTTTTTTTTCTAGGAGGGGACATAAAAATCACGTCTTTTTTTTTCTAGGAGGGGTTATAAAAATAACCATGGAGTTGCGAGAAAAAAAATTTCTAGCTATAGTCGTGAGTCTGGTTCAATTATTTTTCTACGGCAAACTGACACGTGTTTTTTTCTACTCACTCTTCCTGGATAGTCAGTAATAAATCAGTTAACGAAGCAAGCGCGTTTACCAGCCCGTAAATTCATTAAACGTTTGGCAACGGACGGACATAAATCTGTTGAAGCTCGCAGTTTAGGAAAAAAAAATGCGTTCGTACTGTTTAAAAATAAGGTGGGGGGCGGCCCCGCAACCGGGCAGAATCTTTCTGAAGCTTTGTCTACTACAGGAGACTGTTAATCGAATGAACGACGTCATTAAAAAAACAAAAAACTTCTACTTGGCGACCTATTTTAGAAAAGAAATAAAATGATTCCTCCCTAAACAAGAACAACGTTTATTGCAACCTTTATGTAACCAGCTACCAAGGGAAATCAGTGTGTTGTTCAGAAGCTTTGTAGCTTAGAACCTGGGTTTTTCTCTTGGATTTCTCCAGCTAAATTGTCTCTCTCCTCTTCTACTCGTCGTGGGGCAGATAACCCGGCTTAGGGTTCGGCTCCCTAATATCAATAAACTAACAAACTTGCTCGGATGTGAAGTACCGGTAACCGCACAATATGGTCGAGGTTTCAACAAAACCACGCAATAATGATAAAATCAACACTGTGGTTTTGAGGTTAGGAGAGAGGGGGTATTTAGATACACGCCAGTGTGTCGCGCCAAGTTAGGCAACAAACATCACATCAATTCAATTGTCCAGGACGGAAACCATTGTAGTGATATGAACTAAATAAAAAATAGGGCCTTAAGGCCTTAGTTAATCGCACCGAATAATACTTTGGACGTTAAATGAAAACTTGGACATTGCTACCGAGAAGTAGCAAGCAATGTTCTAGTTTTCATTTACCGTCCCAAGTATTATTCGGTCCGATTAACTTGTCGAATGTTTTGGTGTGTTGATATCACTCCTTGAACGGTCGAACGATTCGGAACTTCGTGGTCCCTTTTACCAGTTTTGGTTTTTGATATAATGAGGTTACGTGGCAGGTTTTTGATTGTCAGGTTTTTAATTACAGGACAGTAGCTAGTTTAGAGGGGGGAGGACAGGGAGGGCAACTACTGGTACAAACAGGGTTGGACAGGACGTAATAACCCGTATTTCTTTTAATACTAATCTTCTTCCAATTTTTATGAAATAATTGAGCTTTTTTTTTACTATCAAGTCATCAAAGTACAAACAGCAATAAGCTTAAGCATTACCATTTACCTTCTTATTCTTTTTTTTTTTTTTTCAGGCTAACTCTGTCTATATTAATAAGGAGTTAGTTCCTAAGCCAATCTAGGTTTCGTGGAAAGCCAAAGAGATGGTATTGTTGATGAATGTTGTTTTAAAGCAAATAAATAAATAAAAAAACCACCAAAAATTGAAGGGTGTTACACAAAGCCAATGGGTGCATAACAAACAAACAAAAACGCACTTTTCAGCTTGTAAAGCTGCGTCAAATATTAAAATTAAACAAACGTACAACATTTTATTTTGTACACATTCTACGTATTAGGCTTTGTGAGAAATATTGAAGTATATTTTGGTGTGTTTTACTTCCGCTGTTCGTGTCGTTCGGACGCTAGACGATGTGACAATTTCAACTTCTTTTCAAGGCAACAACGTATACCAGTTTCGACTTTTAGCCAAAGAATTGACACACTCGCTAGTTTTCGTTGCAGGGGTTGTTTCTTCGGGGGTTGTCGCTGTCTTTGTTTCTGTTATGAGACTATTGTGTGCGCGGCGTATTTTGAGTCCAACAAGTATTTTATGAGCGGCTACGTCTTCGTGGAGGAGGCGGCTTTAATCGACGGCCGCCATTGTTTTTGTAACCATCTTGGATATCAGCAAGGCACTCTGCTACTAAAAACGTACAATCGATTATCTGTGTTCCTTCTGCAGCGAAGTCAAGATAGGCCGCGGACACTTTAAGGTTTATAATGTAAGAAGAGAACGAGGAAGAGTTCACAACACGTCGAAATTTCCTCGGGTTTTTTGCTCGAGCTCACCGAAACGTTGAAATTTGCTCGTGTGCACCCGTTGGCTTCATATATAACCCTTTCTGCACTGTTTTGGCAATTTTATCCAAGGTTTTTGTTTTGGTGGGCGGAGTTGCAGCAGAGAGGCTGTAAATAACTTTTTTTGATTGGGGGGGGGGGGGGAAGGGGGGAAAGAAACGTTAACAGCAAACGGCTACCAGTTAATCGTAATTGTTCGTTTCTATCTTATCGTCCGAAAAAGTCCGAGCCTCAGACAACACAGGAAAAAAATAAATTTATTAATTGTGTGCGCGGTTTATCTTGAGTCCTGCAGCTATTTTATGAGCGGCTACGTTTTCCTGGTGGGGGCGGCATTCATCGACGGCCGCCATTGTTTTTGTAACCATCCGGATATCAACAAGGCGCTCTGCTACCAAAAACATACAATTGATTATCTATACCGTGTTCTGGGGCGAACTCAAGATAGGCCGCGGGCACTATATAGTACAGTTTTGAGAGGACTAGACAAGATGGCGAGAACTAGAACGAAGTCACTTTAGCGGCAGAAAAAACCAACAAAATGGTATAGACATATGAGAAACGTATGTAAAGGGCGTAACATTAATTACCACTTTTTTTGCTGTGGCACAAAATGGGTGCCACAGCTTTTTTCACGAGACTGAGAAAGTTCTTTTTCTCGAACTGTGTGGTAAATGTTTGGAACGCATTGCAGAGAGATGTGGTTATGGCTACTTCCTGGTTTGTCTTTAAGAGGAGGTTGGCAGAAGTAAATAATGTGCTTTCTCGGTTTGTAAAATATGTTGGAACCCAGTACCATTTTAACTTGGCAAGGAGTCAGTTGCCCTCACCGTGTTGCTGTTTTATGATTATGTTTTATTATTATTATTATTATACAAACAAAAGTTACCTGTAAAGGGAGGGGGGGGGAGCAAGTAAGATCTGAATTACTTTTTCCCTACACGATAGGGAATGCAACAACAGAATGTTGGCTATACTACTGGATGACGGCACGTGTAATTAGGCCTATACTTGTGTGATTATAGGCCTATATTTGAGTGACTAGGCCTATATTTGTGTGATTATGCCTATATTTGAGTGATTTAGGACTATATTTGTGCAATCAGACTATGTTTGAGTGATTTGGCTTAAGCTATAATCTTTTTCAGCGAAAATTCACTAAGCCATGTCCAGGTACCTGGAAGACCAAACTTGGCCAAAAATGCAAATTAATTTTTCCCGTTGATAAGGAGTTATCAGAAGTGGAAATCCTGGTACTTTACATGTCCTATTAGGCTGAACTAGAGTGCAATACATGGCTTTCTACCTTTAAACTCCCCTTTAAGACTGCTATATACAGAATTCCCAATGAACATTGTCTCCTGTTCAAGGACTCTTCCTTGAAACCAGCCCATACAATGGCATCTTCCAAACTGGGAGTGTTGGCAGGGGTCGGATTGATAAATGGATCTCCTCGCCAAGACCTTTCTTTATTCGTCTCCTCTCCTTCGTACCAAAATGGAAATAGCATTGTTGTCTAACAACCGCTGCCCCACATTCCGGGCCAAGGCTCCCATTTCTCTGCGTCTTCCGGCTCAAACCATTTTACGAATAGAGGGGAAGTCGGGGGGAATCACCCATCCCGTAACAACATTGTGTAACAAATGAAAACAACGTATAGTCTCTGATTTCAGTGGACCTTTTAAAAACTTCAAAAAAATAAGAAGGTTCTGTTTCGTTTCGTGATGTTTATAAGTCGTTCTAAATAGGAATGGACAGGAGGGCGACATGTTTGTAAGCCAGTCGATTTCTTTTAACGATGGAAACAGGCTCTGAGAGGGTGAAAAGACTTTGAAGAGGTCGGGAAAATGCGCTGAAAAGGTTGAACGTCTTTCCTATACAAGAAAAGAGGGAGTCCACTATTCTGCGCGCACATCTTCGCTGTTCTTTCTTATTTTGTTTGACCTCTAAACCATTCGACTTACTCGTTAATATTAAGCACTCGTAATTCCTTCCTTTACAGTGTCTTTAATACTTCATACCATTGGCGGAAAGAAGAACTTTTCATTAACAGAACCCCAGTTTTCGTTTACGTAACAAAACGAAAACTGCGGCTCTGTATATGGAAAGTTTCTTTCTACCAATGGTATGAAGTATTAAAGATCCTATAAATGAAGGAATTAAGAGAGCTTAATATTATCATGTATCACAAAGAAAAAAAAATTCTTGGTTTCATTAAGATCTTATCACGAATTTTCCTTCCTACTGTTATAATAATCACTCCAGGCCCCGACCCCAGCAGGGCCCTAGAAAGGCCCGAAATGGCGATCCTAGCAGTTAGGAGACAAATAAAAATGCAGTTCAAACGCCATCTGAGGATTAATGCCGAATGAAAATTTAATTTTTGAGTTTTTATGGAGTAATGCCTACTACAAAAGTTGGGCAGTAGCGTATTAACATGTATTATGTAGAAAGGGCAGTAGTGAGGTAGCCCGTCAACCACTTGAGTCCGGCAACTCAACTCTTATGAACATTTCAAAAGTACCTATAATTCACCTTTGATAGCAGCCTTTAACGAAGAAACTAAACATGCGCAATGGCTGTTTGCCGTGACGTCACCATGAGTTAGCCAATGACGAACGAGAACAACGGCTGTTTGGCCGTCTGATTGGACTAGCCCAGTCACGTGATATGCACGTCACAGCAAACAGCCATAGCGCGTGGTATAAAGCGTAAAAAATGTACCAAGACTCAGTAAAAGAACAAGTAAAACACAAGCAGATGGCCAAATCCTACAATCCTCACCACAACTTAGCGACACCTAGGCCACTCGCCTGCCTCGGTGTCATTGTGTTGTGTTGAGCAGGGTATGGCCCTTCTTGCTTGTGTTGAACTTATTCTTTTGCTGAGTCTTGGTGCATTTTTTATGTTTTAGCTCCTGTGATAAAGGCTGCTATTACAACCGAAAATGTAAGTACTTGTGAATAAAATGTTCCTGGGAGTTGCGGTGTCGGAGTCAGTTGGTTTACTGCAGTATTAACATCATTGCTGGAAGCCCAATAAAGTTTTTTTCATGAATCGTGTAAAGAAAAACGAGTCCGGTTCAAACAACGGTTCTCCCCAATCTTCACTGTGATTGAATGTCCACCGGCTTCTAGATGCCAGATGTGTCCTTTGAAGCATATCCCATCTTCCCTGGCCTGGTCCCATTTTAACAAGCAAGGGTGTACGGGCAGGGTTTTAAGTTTAAAGGTGGCCCAGATGAAATCGTAAAACTTGGCTCAGGTTCTCACTTCTCGGGGATACATCGTGACAGGTTCTAACCCAACAATAAATCGTTTCCACGTGGGCAACCCTGTTCTCGAAGTCCTTGGCGTCGCGTCTTTGAACGTCGACCAGAGGTTATACATCTCGGCGTCTAAATAACAGAACTTCCTCGGTTTATTTGGCAAATTCTTCTTCGCAAAGAAAACAGAGTTAAAATATAATGTCGCACCTAATAATACTTTTTGTGTTTTCTTAGCTTTAAAAGCCAGGACTAGTAACGTGTAAAACACCCACAAAATATTACTCCAAGCCCTGAATTTCGTGAAGGAAGTTTTGAGGGATTCTTATGGAGTTGTACTTTTGGCTTAGGCCAGATAACGTGAAAGCCTACCATACTAAACCAAACGTACAAAGCTCTGACGAAGGATTAAAAATAACAACCCTTTTCCAACTCTTGTTTTTGTTTTCGTCCAAAAAGCCTCCAAGGCTTCCATAGGTCCTCCTAAGGACGGTCTGAAAGCAGGTGGATGAAGTATTAGCCGGTCTTAAGAGGAAGGGTCCTACGAAAACGATTCTGTTTTGTGAACTGCTGAAAAGGCCTATTTTTAAATTCTGAATTCACTATTCGTCCTGTTACTTGCAACGTTGTGATTTGACAAAGAATACCAGCATCTTACGAATTCGTGTAAGAAAAAGTACCCTAGGCTTAGTACATATTTCAGCACAACTTTTAGTTTCAACACTATTGTTTGAAGCTTAGAAAAAAAAGAAAAAACAACCGTAGACACCCAGTTAGCGTAAATTATACAGATTATTTGACCGAAGATTTTGAATAAGACAAGGACTTGTACATTCTGAACAGATTTTAAAGAACATAAAGCGATTGTGAAAAATTAATCGCCACGGTCCAAAGAAAATCTTGGTAGTGTGGCGCACTGGCTGATGGGTATGGGGAAAGGTGTACAACGATCATATGTCCAACCAACACACGTTCCAGAAACGATATTGCTAATGTCAGCAGATTGTGTCTAAGGAGGAACAGATTGGCCGGACGAGTGATTCTTTGCGGGGCTATTATTTTTATCGTTTGTAATAATCTGCAGGGAATACACATCACTGCAGTGTATCGGGAGTACTGAGGGATAGTGGTTTGCATTCATCGTGTAAGTCACTGCAGAGGGTAAGAAAATAGTGTTACGAATCATTCTGTTTCTGAAGGCAACTTTAGTGTGATCGAGCGGTAGCGTCGTCCTTTGAAGCCAAAGGTCTCAGGTTCAGAAATCTACTCAGGCAGTCTGACAATCGTTTAGTAAAGACCCATTCATTTTTTTTGTTGTTTATATTTCATCTCACATTCAGGCAGACGATAGGTTAATATTCATTATGATTTAGTGCCTGTAAGTCGACCTTCAGCTACTTTGGGTCTGCCCAATTAGAGACGTTTGTGTCGACTGAAGTATCGCCGAGGTTTCGCCAATAACGTTTTCTGGCAAGATATGCCTTAAGCCACACAAATTCATTGCAAACTCCGCAAGTCTCAAATTTGTCTCAAAACATCGTGGTTTGTTGAGACAGATTTGTATCACCATTTTTAATGCTTTTCGTACTGTCGCGTTTGTCGTAAAGCTAAACGGAAACAAAGTCCAAAGAGAAAAGTTAGCTTTTGTGAAATCATGCACAGCGAACACACCCTGTGTTGTCGAGGGTTGGACTGTAACCCAAGTGGAAGCGAAATCGTATCTCGCAAACTAACCTACTTATTCAACACGTTCATTCGGTGCAATAAAATTAACTAGATTATAAAATTACGTAAACAAAAAAATCTCCCATACTAAATTATTTAAATATAAAAAAAATATATTATTTAGTTTTTTTGTGTGTGATCACTTGAGCAGCTCGAAAGCGATGACCAGAATTGTCGAGTTTGAGGACCACTTGAAAAATAAATTTTTAAATTTGTATAGCTTTGAGGGTTACTTTGTGTACGTCCGCACACGGTTAAAGCTGGAATAGCTGTATCCGTGCTACGCATGGGTGGTGTTGAATGCACGATTTGCAGTCCTTCGCTTCGCTCACTCAATCAGCGCATCCTGTGACTCGTACAACCCATCCCACCGCTAAATACTTCCCCTCCCCTTTTCTAATGATCACTTCTATTATACTCTTCCATGTTATGTTCATGCTGGCGTAAATAAACAAGGCACAAGGCGGTCTCGAAGCATGATGTCCTGAAATGCTTTCCCCCAGTTCTTCCCTCCTACCAGACGCGTACTGCCATTGGTCTTACTTAACTCTTTAAAGTACTGCTTAAAAGTAATAGTCTTAATATGATCTTTTTAATGTGGATGGAGATGTACGGTGCACTCCGTGTTGTGGAACTAACTTCCCACTGCGTGCTGTATTCAAAATAAAAATAAAAAATAGTCATAACTTCGTGAAGCAATCAATCTGCGTATTTTTTTCCCTTCGGTTGAAAGACCACTTTCAGAAACGTTGAGAAACAACCTTTGGCGCCTCTCGCTAATATCTCACATCTTAGGGATCTTTCTGAATGTGGCTTCTGTTTATAGCCGTCAGACGATGACTGACGTCATAGAGTGCGATCAGGAAGGGATCCGTTGATTACGCTTTTTCACTCCTTACCCCCTTTTCCCCCGTTATCTGGTCCATCCCAGTTTAATGATTGAGCTGTTCCGAAAGTGCTGAGACAAGTACAAGAGGTAGCTCAAAATAAAGCAGCTCAAAATACAAGCGAAATTGGCAGCTAGCTCTGCTGGTGGTTCTTCGGGGGAAGGGGGGGACGTCCTTGGTCCAACAGCCAACCATCAACGTGAGTGTCTGACGTCACGGCTAGCCCACTTCCGCTTTGCTATCTGGGGCAAGTTCCGGATTAGCTCGTGGCCGCATAGCCCTCCTCACTTTGCTGTCGTCCGCTGATTAGAAGCGGGCTTGGATTTGTGCGTCGTCGTCGTAGCCGTCGTGGTGCCCCGATCGCCGTAAAACTTCGGCTCCGGTAACCCCCCAAGCTCCTTTCGGTAACATTTTTCTGCCTCCACGCCTATCATGGCGCCCAGCAGGTACGGAGTGATGGCTCGCCGTCCCAAGACCTCCATCTACAACGACAACTACTTGTTTGGTTTCAACTTCTACGAAGACATGATGACGTGGCTGAAGAAAAGGGAGCAGGGGGTTACCGAGCCCGTACCCAGGTTGCCCACCGTTCCCGAAACCGCCTTCCGCAAATTCGCCAAGCCCCAGCGACCGGGTGCCTTCGAGCAGGAATGCGACGACGCGGCCCGAAGAACCCATGACCGCATCGAATCTTTGGTGTGGCGTAAGGAGCGCGCCCCCCCGCCGGGCGAGGTCCTTCGGCGCCTTCTCCAGCCGGGCCGTGGCCGATATCGAGGAGGATATGCGCAATGAGGCCCTCGCCACCCAGGTAGACCGCTCCATAGCATCTGCTCGCTCCTCTCAATTGTCCTCTCGAGAGGTTCAAGCTCAGTCCTCCACGCAAACTGATTCCTGGTCCATTACCGAGGACATTGAATCGATGCGGTCAGATGCGCTGAGAGCGTACGACAGCTATAACAGAAAATATAGGCCAGCTTTGAGATATTAAGCATATATTTGGAAACTTAAAAAAAAAAAATTAAAGCCTCAAAAAAATAATTATAAAGTTGCGTGGCATATTTAAAAATTGTCAATTTTTTTTGCACAAAATATTGCCAAGCTGTGCAACTTTTGTTTTCCTAAACCAAAATCTCGTGTATATTGTATATAGTTCATTATCATAAACAAATAATATAAACATCTTCTTGAAACTTTGGAAACCGGCTTACAAATTTAAAAAAAAGCATGCATTATTGTTAATGTAACACCCATGTTTTCTGGAAAAAAAAACTATTTATGTGTGTGTTTTTGTGTGTGTTTTGTGTTTTATCTTACCAGATAATCTGATAACCATAATTATACCATTTTTAGATGTGTACTTATCTGTATATTATGAAATGAGGTACCATTACTAACAATACTTGCTCAATGGGTTGTGGTAAATTTAATAAAATAAAAGAATAATATTAATGCTGAAATGGGAGGTTCTGTAGGGTAAGGGCAATTTAACTTAAAATTAAGCTATTGAAAGTGGACTAAAAAAAAACAAAGACAAAAAATAGCGAGTGACCTAATTTAGTGATTTCAAACACGTAAAAGAAAGACAAAACCAACAACAATTGGCTGAAATGTAGCTTCACGACGTTTGAAATAGTTTGTTCTAAAAAAAAGAAAGCGATCCTAGGAGCTATTTCTAGCATTAAGGACCAACAGGGAAAAAAAACCGGATTAACGCCGCACTAATTCAACATGGCGGCGAAGAGAAAAGGTTAAGTCCGCAGCCATCCAAGATGGCGAACGATGCAAAGAGATTAGGACCGCAGCCATCCAAAATGGCGGCGATGCGAGTAACCATTCCACAACAAGGATCGTGATTATGCAAAAAATGAGGTAACTTAGCCTCCTAAGCGAGGCAACAGTTCAAGAAAACAACGAAATAAAACTGTTAAAAATATTTCTTGGATAATTAACGAAGTACTTATCTTTATTTTACTCCTTGAGCCTTAATCAAAAGGTTTCGTTGGTATTAACTCGTTAACCATTTTGGCTTGTTTAACCATAACGATCTCAGAATAATTCTTAACCACCGATATCTCATCTTACATATACTATACACTCTTAACCATACCTAATGACGTAAAACCCACTGACGGAATGTCCGTTGTTTAATGAAGAATGTAGACTTTACCAGGGGCAACGATTAGGAATGTTTTTCATGTGTGTTAATAAGTATAATAATCTCTTAATATGTATGATCTGGCTGAGAATTCGAGGGACAAGCGAAGTACGCACTTTTTAGTCTTGCCTCGGCCGAAATGCACTGAAGAATTAAAAATGTATTACTAAAATATACTAAATAATGTACTGATGGCATTTTTAATGTCACGCATAACAACTAAATCATTAAATATTAATAATAGCATTTACTGATAAAGCTGGTTTAATGCTGGGCTATAAATCATAAACCATACAATGAGACGGATGAAAGAGTACCGCAGATTTGAAAAGTTAAACTTGAAAAAAAAATTAAACCAACTGCTACTAACGCATGATGCAAGAATTAGAATTTGTGTAATTTACAATCCTCAGAAATACACCCAACGTAAACAAATTCGGTGAACGTGTAAAGGCAAAGATGGGTACTCGGGTTTGAACCATTTGAACTATCCACTTAAATCTCAGCTCACACGAGTGGCATTGTTTCCACTGGTTCGAATTTGAGTTTTGCCTGACGTTCAGCATAATTCATTTCGTTGTCGTTGTTATTAAGTATCGTGTATACGGGAGGCCGCTAAAATTAATTATATGGTTCTCAGGAGTGGTACTAAAAAAAAAAACTGTCGCGAGCGGGCGGTGTTTTCTTTTTACCAAACAAAAAACGTCAGTAGCTTACATTTTGTTTTGTGGCGTACACCATCTTATGCGTGCGCTCCTGAGAACCACTTATTTAACTTTTAGCGGCCTAATCGTTGAAGAAAGTAACGAGGAACAGCGGTGGTTCTAGGACAGAACCCTGAGAAATACCGCGGCTGACGAAACGATTAATAAACATTACCGGTCGTTCGATTGGAACTTCTATACTAAAGTGGTTTTTCCAGTGTTTCGTGCAGTTTGTGTCTTATTTGCGCTAGTTTTTTTTTGCCGCGCAGCCTGTCACTCATCTATGATCGGCCGCCGAACTTTTTAATTGTTTTTTTTTATTATTCCCGGGTTAATGAAAATAACACTAATTCACGTTAGCGTTAATGTTTCGTTAATTGCATGCGTACTAATGCTAGCTCTGTACGTTTCTCATCGGGGAAGGAATTGGGAATGATAACGTGCGTTGTATGTGCGCGGATTTTGAATTTTAGGGCACGTAAGCGCAATTTTGCTGGGGCTAAGCCTTTACGGTGACGCCAGAGTTTTCCTGAACAGGATCAAACGCTCGAAACAACGGAGGTTTAAAGTTTCGACACGTTGATTTGTGTCTTATTTTTTTTTTAAATGTCTCCTATACCTGTAATATGATCCGATATGTGCACTTGGTGTCGTAACTAATTTTTTGTTTGACTAATTTTGTCGTGGGTTTAAGTTTTGCTGTGGACATAAACTAACAATAAAACTCAGAAAAAAAAATAATAAATAGCGAAAAAAACAAAAAATAAATCTGTGCAAAAATACATTATTTTGAGCAGCAATGTTTAATTTTTTAACCACGTCTCGTGAGTTAAAGTTTATAAATTAGTGTAGTTTTTTGCTTGTGCGTTAACCCATGAGTGTTAATTTTTTTCCAAGTGCACTTTCTGAGGTCAGGGCAGTTTTATGTGTGTCAATAATCCCTATTACCGATTTCGGACAGTCCCGCGTGTAACCCCTGCATAAATGCAATAAAATCGGTAATGCTGCGTGTTGTGTGCATGGATGAGGTACGAGGTAGACGTTTTGAAAAAGACTCGAACTTCGTGGACGAAAATTAAACCGATTTTGTTTCGAATTTTTGCCCCTGTTTCCAAAGGAATGTTCAGCGACCAGAAAAAAATCCAATTCCGGAATACATCCGGGCTTGCACGTCAGAATTTGCCAGCCTGGTGATTCGAACCAGCCACCCCTGGATTAGGAAGCCGGGATCTTATCTGTGTCATTGATCCTGCGTTTAAGTTGCCAACTTCCTAATTCCAAAGGTCGCATTTCGAAATACCACTAAGGTATTTCGTCGTGTAAGACCGGTCATGTAAACCCAGTTGGATTTTTTAGCGAAGTGATATTAACGAATACAGTGGCAACACCCGAAGAAAAACCACCTAAATGTTGAGTGTGTGGTTGAGGCGAGACGTTCTTGTCTTGTCGAATGTCACTAAGTCGAGTTGCACGGAGTTGGGAAAAAACATAGTTGTTGTTGTAAAGAACAGCGTGCTTTCAGAATTTAAACAAAACCATGAGGATTTTTTTTTTTTTTTACCAACGGGTTCGTGATATCAAGTCGAGATCGACGATATCTATTCGATATCTATTCGTGGCGAGCGATGTGATATCGAGACAACACGAGGCCAAATATTTCACTGCTCGGGATTAGAGAAAGTTTCCCTTTTCTCGACCAAATCTTCGGAGTGCAAAAGTTCACGCTGAAGCTGTGCTTCTTCAGTTTAAATGGGCATGTTTTGCCTTGGAACCCGTATGGACAAGTTGGGAAAAATACTGTCGTATTTGTTTCTCAAGTTTTAGTTCTCTGTAGTGCTGATATGCGTAAATTTGAACATGCGTAAAAGGCCGCTAAAAATTAATTAAGTGGTACTGAAAAAAATTGACGTGCGAGCGGGAGGTGTTTTTTTTTTTTTAACTTTTTATTTCAGATTTTTCAGATGTGGACGATGGCTTTTTTTTTTTTTTACCAACCCAAAATTCGTCAGTAGCTTACATTTTGTTGTGGAGTACATTTCATGCGGTACGAAAAAAAAACCATGCGTGCACTCCTGAGAACCACTTAATTAACTTTTACCAGCGGTCAAATGTAAAAATACGTAACTGTGTTCTTATGTTAAATTCTCTTATAACGGATGACTTAAAACTGCGTTTAATTCAGTTAAAAATGCGTTTAATTCAGTGAAAATGCGTTTAATTCAGTAAAAATGCGTTTAATTCAGTAAAAATGCGTTTAATTCAGTGAAAACTGCGGTACTGTTTCTATCTTTCTACAGTATGCGAGGAGCCGTCCAGCAAAAATACTATGTAGCACATTCATCTCTCGATGTGTCTTTAAAGAAAAATGGACTTTACAAAGTCTGTATTAACCTAATTTTCCACTAATAGCACTTGCAATGCAAAAATTAATGAAAAAATGAAACCCAAATGGCCTTTGCACATTTTAAACTCAATTCAACTAAAGTGTACCTAGTACAATTTGCTGGTCTATCCTCGATAATACCAAGGTCAAGTTTCCAAAGTTTTGAGTTTGTCGGCTAACAAAACTTCAGCAAGTAAATAAATAAATAAATAAATAAATAAGTAAACAAAAACTGGGGACTAAAATGCAAAAAAAAACCGGTGAAGCGAACCAAGGAATCACTTAATATTATTGATTGATTTTTGCTTTTTGTAATTATAATTTTAATGATCCATCTCTTGTTGCTTGGCCTTTCTTAATGCTGTTGCATGTACGTCCAATGATGCAAAACGGTCAATCAAAAAAAAAAAAACTCATAAAAGAGAGCTTAAAAAACACCTCAAGAAAAGCATGAGCATAAGAGTGTGGTTGCTTGAATATGGGAAGGACGGTGATAGTTTTTGCCAGGTCCCTTTGCCACCAAGACTCTTCCTCTAATTCCCCGTGTTCAGGATGACATGCTGTTGGGTCGTCGAAGGCGGAGGACTCCCTTCCAGTACGACCACGAGGGGCAGATGTCTCAACTTATGGAACGCCGATTGCGCCTGGACGAAGAAGATCAAGCGATCAACGAGCGACTGAGGGTAGCGGGACTGAGAATTGCGAGTGGATTGGAGAGAGCTCAGGAAGCCATAGCTGGACATTCGAGTAGATCGACCTCTCGGGTGGAAAAGTCGGCGTCTCGATCAGAGATGACCAGTTACCAAGGCGTAAGCAGTAACAAGAGGGAGACCAACGTCCACTTCGAGGATTACAGCAGTGCCTCCCCTGATTTCTCATTCACAGCCCCGCTGCCCTGCAGCCAATCTATCGAGTGCCCCACGTCGTGGGAACTTAAATGGTAAACCCCCCACCCTTCCCCTCATGAAAAGTACATTTCTTATAAATAATAAACACAATGGTTTTTTTAATATTTTTTATTAATTTGTTTGATCCTTAAGTGATATGAAGCAAGCTAACGTTCGTATGGATGAACTGGCTCAATTCTCAACCTTACTAAAACTCACTCATTTTGAAACCCCCGATTATGTTATGGTCCCAGATTGGCACTGACTGGCCGGGACACTTTCAGGGTCTTCTTACCATATAGGGTCTTCTTCAGTGTCTGCATATAGAGCAGTGACATTTGCCGCCATATTGGCTCCAAGTATGGGTACGAGCTAGCATTTGGAGGGCATAGCTACAAGGTGCACTACATAAAAATGGAGGGAAAAACAACGGAAGAGCGGATTTCTTAGGCTTAAAATAACGTTGTTTTCTCCAACAACAAAAATCGCGCGTTTTAGGTAAAAAAATCACTCTTCACAGCATCAGCTTCAGTAGGACGCCCTTCTGGTTCTCTCTGCAGTGCCCCTTGCACCTAACCCATAAAGGTTCCAGCATAGAGTTATACACATTATTACTACGTTGCGTCACTGCTCTATAGCTGTGTGGAGAGTTGACTCTTAACACCACTGTAATAAACTAGCGGTAAATTGTAACGTTTGTCCTAGTTACTCGATGGCGTGGTTTTCGAAGCGTTACTGAGTTGAGTCGGGCATAAAGTTCAGCCTTGTGTTCGGTTGAAATACATTTCCTACATGTTTCACGTCACCCGCAGCAACTAAACCTCCTATAGGGAACAACTTCAGTTTCGAACCTTACTATACGTTTTGAAAGCAAAAGAAATCTAGTATTGGGAGATTCGAACACGGTGATTCAAACGAGATTTATAACTGAAAAGTAGACGCTGGCAGAGTCCATACCAGACCTGCCACTCAGGGCAGCTTGGGAGGCTACCAGGTTTTTTCAACACCTATGTAGCCTATTCTGGATATTATCTCATTTTCACCTGGTTCGAACGAGATTCGAACCATGTGTAATGAGATAATATCCAGAATAGGCTACATAGATGTTGAAAAAACCTAGTAGTCTCCCAAGCTGCCCTGAGTGGCAGGTCTAGTATGGACTCTGCCAGAGCCTACTTTTCAGTTATATATCAAATTAGCTACCAGTCAGTGATGTTGAACACTGCCAACCCTCAGCCACCATTAGAACACTAATGTACTGTAAGCAAAGCCCTCAACGGCTATGGGAACTATTCTGGCCAATCTTTCGGGCTTTACGAGAGTGCTGTAATAGAAGCCACTGGTTCTCCTCTATCTGCGACTTTCAAACAAAACCGTGCCTTGTTGCTCTTCAGATTACAATCATGAGCATGTTTTTCCAAACTCATTTTGCTGACTGAAGCCTTTTAGGAATTTAGGTTTCCCGGTTCAAATCCCCGGGTTGGCACCTCCCTTTACCGGATATTTCTTCTTATCAAAAAAAGTCTGGTAATGTTCAAAATTGAGCCGGTTCAGCCACACGAGCATTAGTTTGCTTCGGCTGACTTAAGGATCAAAGAAATTAATTTTTTTAATAAAATTAAAAGAAAAAACAATAAAATGTGGCCTTATCCTTCAATTATCAATTTTACTAAATGTGTTTAGGGTCCTTGTCGTTTCCTCTAACATGGTCTTTTAACGAAGTGAAAGTTTTGTTGTGAAATCATTATTACAATAGTGCTGCTACGGTGCTGAAAGTAAGTTTGACCACAAACTCCGCCCACTGGGCAGCTAGCGAGTGGGCATAGGTGCTGTGCAGCAAAGCCCACACACCAACTGTTGAGCTACGGGCAGCTAGGTCGAAACATCTTGACTGGTCACACAGACTTCCAGTGTTTCCTCTAAACATGGTGACTGCGTGAGATTGACAAGGCGCCATTATATGATTTCATGGGACTTTTTCTCATGTGCCTTGAAAAAATCCCAGTAGCAGCCCGAGAAGCGAAATTTTGGATTGATCTTGACCCTAGTAAATATCCAGCATATTTCCATGGGCAAGTTAGTCCACAGCCACCCACAGTAATGGCCGGATCAGATCAAGACAAATCAGGCGCGTAAAATCAACCATTGACATAGAAGGAAGCGCAAATTTGCTAGGTGCTGCCATCTCTACACCAACCGGCTAAATTTCAAACTAACCGACGAGGCTTCCAAATTCTGCCAACCGATGACGCCACTTGGCAAACTTGTCGCGTCAGTATTTGTTGCGCCTTCTAGCGGAGCATTGTGGCAGGCAAAGCTGATACGGCCTTTACTGTAGGTGGCTGTGGCTAGTCTTACGTTTTAGGTGTATTATCACATTCTTGCCAAGCTATCCTTTCTTTGGTTTCTATTAAAGTGTGTAACTTGCTGTTAAGCAACCATTTATTTTTTTTTGGTGTGTGTTTAGGAGTATTTAATGATTCTAAAGATCGTGATGTGTGAGAAACTATTTTGTGGATTTGAAGATATTTTAAAAGGCAGCCATCTGACTGTAGTTTGTCTCCCTCAACATTACCCTAACACAAGTTTAATTTTCGACTAATTGCGATTCTTTCTGACCTTGTTCACAACGAAAATAAAAAAAAGGAAAAAAGCAAGGGTTGCTGCAAACCGGCTAAGGCGCAGCCAGATTAAAGAGTGTGGGGAAAAAATGGAACTCCTTCTATCTGCTTTAGCTGTATTAAGCTGAAGAACGCAAATGTCGCACCTGCGATTTATTTCACCCACAATACCGCTTTGCGTCTTATAAGAACGGGGAAAGCAAAGCTCGACGTAGTTCGGCCAATATTTCAAAAAGAAAAAAAAAAAGATTAACAGAATTAAAAAAAAAAGTTTTATCTTTGTTCTGCTTCAAGTGTCACCCACTTGGCAAAGAAAAGTTACCAGCGGTCTATTCTTAACTTTCTCATCTGTTCCTGCTTTGGAGTTTACGAGAGAGGTGTAATAGAAGCGCCACTGGTTCTCCTCTATCTGCGACTTTCAAACAAAACCGCGCCTTGTTGCTCTTCAGATTACAATCACGAGCGTGTTTTTCCAAACTCATTTTTGCTGACTGAAGCCTTTTAGGAATTCGGCGAAGATCTACGACGTGTCTTCTTAATGGTCAGGGTTGACGCCGTGTGTTTCTTAAAGGTGCTTGCAACCTGTACTGAATGGTGGGTTCACTGAGCGGGCACATCGAATAATGAATATGATTACCATCAACTAACATCACGTTTTATTACGTGCATTAACTATATTTCAACTAAAGCCTAAACAAGTCCACATGCGCCTGGTAGTTTCACAGTGCACGCGGTACCCTGAGTTTTTGTTTTTTAGCTTGTATTTTATGAAATATTATTTTCATTTTTGTTGTTGTGAGCGGTCCTTATCAATTACTTGTTCTTTTGTCTCTTCCTTGATTAGGACCTCTAAGAACGTCAGCAATTAGAATTTTAATGAACTAATGTATCAGTAAGAGGAAGTGACGGATTAACTTTTTTATGCATTAGTTACCGATCAAACAAGCTTACCTCAAATAACCAAGTCTGGTTTTCGGCTGGTTTAGTTGTAGTAACATGTGAAAGTAACATATGATGGCCGAACACACTGACTCTAAGAACCATTCTAAACCAGACTTGAAAGCTTAAAAGCTGACAGCTTAGTCTAAAGAGGGGGGCATAACTGCATTTCTGGGGGTGTTTGGTATAATGGTTGGGGCATAATTTTCAATTATTGCTGACAAATAGTCAACAAGAAGTACTAAAATTAGGCATGATATTCCCAAATTCTGGCTTTGCTCCTTCTTACCTCTGCTGATAGCTCAAGTGAGTCAGTTCTTGAGTGTTATCTTGCTTAGTCATCACCACAACAGTGTTCACGAACAACAGGGTTCACTAACTTAAGGGCAAGGCTGCGACAAGCAAAGAAATACACAAAGGAACATTTCTTTAACACAAGAAAACGTGCCTCCTTATTTATTGAGTACAAATTTAGTACGTCCACGTGCACCTGGAAGCAAGCTGTAAAGATTAACAATATTACTGTCACTAGATGGCGTCATGGTAGAATATAAAGAAAATACCGTGGCGCCATCTAGTGGCAGCAATATCGTTAATTTTAGAGCTTGCTCCCAGGTGCACGAGGACTTACTAAATTTTTACACCACAATTAAGGTAGCACGTGGCTTGTTTGTTGTGTTCAAAAGCATTGCTTTGTGCATTTTTTTTGCTTGTTGCGGACAAGCACGAGAGAGAACTCGATGGCGTTGCATGCTGCACACTTTTGTTCTGTGGCAACCCGCCTTTAAAGGTCAAGTAAATTACCCTTTTACTATCATAGTGGCGATAGAGTTTATTTACAACTCGCACGCTAGGAGCTTTGGTAGAAATTAGTTAATATTCTGCTGGATGGCGCCACATGTGGTTAGGATTATTGGGATTAGACCTGTGATCAGAATATTGAAATTACAATCCCTGGTGCCAGCTAATTGTTATCTGCCGCACTAATATATAATTTCCTAACCTGGCATTGTTAGGGTCCTGCAGTTTCAGACCTGTTAAATCTATCCAGTCCTCCATTATAATGAACCTTTTCAAAAACACTTAAAAACATATTCATTAAAAAACTAAATACCATTGCGTATACTGCATTTTGTACTCTTTTAAGAGATTTCGAGATTTTCCACTTGTGGTACCATTTTTTTGTCGATAGAAGCCGTTGCCTGGCAATTGTGTGAACGTAACTAATTTCCATGCCCAAAAATTTTCAATTATTTTTCTTCAAAAGGATAAACAATTGATCTCAAAAGTCTAAAATATTATAACAAAATCTGACAAGTGTAAGCGTGGTTTAAATGGCAGTTAGGTTCACATACTTTCTGACAGAGGGGTCTAGTGGCTAGAAGTGGTATTACACATTTAAAAAAAATGTGAAAGTCTTTCTTAATTATGTGTAAAAATGCTGTATGCATTGCAGGACTGGATTGGGAGGGGTCGGACCTCTCCGGGAATGCTGCAGGGCCCTCGTTGCCCATGGCGCGGGGATGTGGGAAACTCGGTGAGAGAATCTGGGGAAAAGCTTCCCCAGTGGGACCCCGGGTTGATTTCCGGAAGGCAGCATAATTTTAAGAAAATCGGCATGAATTAGAAAAATTTTCCTGCAACTTAAGAGGTGTAATTTTCATACAAACTCATTTCACGCTTTCTCAAAAATTTTATTTTAAAACATGGCCCTCTCCTTGCAGTGGGGATCCCCGGATTCCCGGGCGTCCAGTCCGACACTGCAACGAACTTCAATCGTTCGTTTTATTAAAAGTGCTAAAAATGTTCACTTTAGGGTTAAACAACTGTAGACCACCTTTATTTGGCCTCTTCACTTGCTAAAATCAAATATCTTGATTAATGTTTTTATCACATTTTCAATTTTTCTCAGAATTTCTCAATTTTCTTTTTTTTTCTTTCTTCCTGAATCGTATAGCAAGCAGATGGCTATTGAAATCGAACAGCTCAATTCTCGCCTGGTTGAAGCCGAATCACGGCTCAAGATGGAAGTTAACCGCATCAAGAAGAAGTACCAGGTGCAGATCACCGAGCTCGAGATGAGCTTGGATGTCGCCAACCGCAACAACATTGAGCTGCAAAAGACGATTAAAAAGCAATCCTTGCAAATCACGGTAAGCCAAAACCTTTTTTTTTTTGTCGGTTAACTTGCCTTTTCTGACTTAAGTACTGTAACTTGGCTCCAGGAACATAATTTTGAATTGGTAGTTCCTCGAAACAGGGTAATTGTCGAAAATTTTTGTTCTCTGTCAGAGTTGCCGCAGCGTGGAATTCCTTGACTGTGCATACTGTCTCATGACCTTCTGTTACCTAAATTGGGACTTTCCAACTTGACTTCCTTCCTGAAGAGGCCTGAACACTGTACTCTTTAGCTTCCACTAGCCCTCTTGTTGTTTAACTTTAAGCTTGACGTTGGTGGACAGGCGTTAAGTGGCATCTCCTGCCCTGTATATTTCCAAATCAACTTCAACTTAACCCTTTTTTTGCCCATACCGAACTCATGACTTTATAGTTGGGATCAGTCGCGGGATTCGAAACGGCATTCACTTGGTTTGAAGACGAGGACTCTAACCACAGGGCTGTTGCTGCTCGCTTTGCTCGGGGTCCCCGGGGACCCCTCACAAAGCTCGCGTTGCGCATTGGGACTTAGTTTTTTGCCGTTCCGTAGCCGCCTACCATTGGGCAGTAAAGGGTTAAATCTGTTATTATTAAATATTAAACGTTCTTACTGCATGAATACATGCGTAATTGCGATTCTCATCTTCTGCTAAAGGAGTGCATGAGCTTTTTTTCCGAATCCCGTTTCACCGATTTGTGTTTCGCCGAATCAGTGTCTTAAATTTCGGAAAAACGGGAATTCTCGTTTCGCTGAATCCCGTTTCACCGAATAATTTTTGTCCAAATTACGTGCCTGACTCCCGCTACCGTGCTCGCTGTGGCTAAACATATAACATTAGAAACCGCAACTATCACAAATTCCTTCCAATTAGGAAGGCACTTTTAACTTCGTCTATTAGATTCGGCAAACGGGATTCGGCGAAACGAGAGATCCCCTTTCGCCGAAGTTTAACCAGAGCTTAACTTTTTGGCGAAACGGTAAAAATATTCGACGAAACGGAAATCAGCAACACGGGATTCGGCGAAACGGGATTCGGTAAAACAGGTATACACCGTTAAAGGTGACTTTTGGTGTTGGATACTTGTCTGTTATGATCATTGGATTTTTTTGGAGCGATTCATAAAAAAAATTGGGTTTTCATTAGTTTCCCTGAGAAAATGAAGTCAAACTTAAGTTGTACTTCGAAATATAGGGCTCCTTAATCACAGCAGTTTATGCCATAGTGCTGATAGTGCCATTTATACAAATAAATAACTTTTATTCATTCTTCTCTCTTGAGAAATAAATAAACGCAAAACTGCGTTATTTCTAGCGTATATGGTTTTTGCTGAGGGTTAATTTCTAATTTACGTCTATTGAAAAATTGAGTAAAATTTTTGGATGGGAGAATTTGCTGTCCAAAAATTTGCGAAATAGAACTATAAAATGAAAACAAAAACTCACTTCTTCCTTCACTATTTCTTCGTTTGATGGATTGATCCTCTTTATACAACGTTTCCCTTTAAACGTTTTCGCTTGCTCGGACGACTTGTTTCCGATGACGTAGTAATGGACACTGGCTAAATGTTTCATTTTGTTTTTACAGGACTTGCAGAATCATTACGATGAAGTCCAGCGCCAGCTGCAATCTACCCTCGATCAGTATGGTATTGCGCAGCGACGCTGCCAAGCACTGCAAGCCGAGCTGGACGAGATGAGAGGAAATCTGGAAGCTGTAAGTTATATTTACCATAGTTTTTTATTCATTGTGCTATCCACGTACACAGAGAAAAACTTTTACCGGAAGCATAACTAACTACATATTTGTAAAGTTCGTCGGCGTAGTAAGTCACTGGAGTAAATACATGCCATTTGGACACAAAGGTGCACAGCAAGTTGTGCAATTTTCGATTTATCTTGATTTTTGTATCAAAAATCGAGATAAATCGAAAGTTACACAACCTCCTGTGTCTGTTTGTGTCCTAAATGCACGTATTTACTTCAATCAGCCGACGAACTTTACTAATATTTATGCTGAAACTTTGGTACTCTGGTAAAACTTAGGATTAGATTGGGACTCGTACTCAAACTCTCGATTCCAGAGTTTGCGTAAGAGTCTCAATCCAATCCTATGTAGAGTTAAGAGAAAGCAAGAGAGTAAAATCGTTACAGGTATGCTCGTACTGTTTTTAACTTAAACTTAAAAGGGACCTGTACAATCTTGCACAGTAAAAGCCAGAAAGTACACAAATAACATACATTAAAACTAGACGTTTCGGCTTATTTCTGAACCATTATCAAGGGAAAAGTAAAAAAAAAATTACGAATAACTCAATACAATCAAGAGTCGAGAAAAACGTCCATCTTCACAAGGCAGAACTTTTTAGGACGTGTTCAAAGTGAACAGAACCGTAAAATAATATTTAAAATTCAAAAACGAATCGGGACTTCGATGTGTGCTTTTTGGCTAGCTCCAAACGAAGTGCCAGTAATGAGTTAAATCCTGTGCTTGCTGAGGCTCCCCTGTTGTCGGAATTATGAGTTTATATGAATTTATATGAGTTTGCTAATACTCACCTGTTGTCGGAATTTGGCGGGTTTGATAGTTTTTGTTTCGAGAAGTGGGAGTGGAGGGAGGAGACGGAATATCATTCAGAAGGGTTAAAATAATCGTCTTTTATTCGGACGGGGGTAGGGGTTGAAGAGAAGGAGGCTAAAATTATGAGTTGATGGGAGATGAACAAGTTTATAATTTATTTGTAACTTCCCATGCCTTCGTAGTAATCTATCTTTATAGTTATTCCATTTATAATTGGTGGTTTGGCAACTGACTTATTTAGAATGAGTAAAAATTATCAGTTGCCCCCTCAAGAAAAAAATCGAGTTGCATCCCTGTATACATCATAAAATTGTTTTACCAGTTAAACCAGAAGTAGTTTTTCTTACTGTTAATACTACTGTTTTATTTCTTTTCCTGGCAGGCCATGCGCGCTAAACGACAGGCTGAGCAGCAGTATGAGGAAGTGCACACACGCATCAACGAATTGACCACCATCAACATCAACATCAGTGCCGCTAAGAGCAAGCTGGAGGCCGAATACTCTGCTCTCCAAGCCGATTTCGATGAAATCCACAAGGAGTTGAAGGTAAAAATTTACTAAAATTTACCTATGTAAAAATTTAGTAAAATCCATAAGCCACTGTATGAATTTGACAGTGAATAATACAGTGGATTATGGATTTTAGGGCAGAATTACTCTCTTAAAAATGATCTCATAATTTTTTTTTTCTCATTTACCAAATAAAAGTGTCGCAGACAATGAAAATCACGTCAGATTCTGATGAGTGTGTCTTAATAAGCCGTTGTTGATTTGTTGCAGCTGGCCGATGAGCGCGCCAACAAGTCCTCAGCTGAATTGAAGCACACCGTGGACATTCTTCATGAGGAACAGGAACGCGTCATCAAGATCGAGTCTATCCGCAAGAGCCTCGAGGTTGAGGTCAGGACCCTGACCGTTCGCCTGGAGGAGGTGGAAGCCAATGCTCTTGTTGGAGGCAAGCGTGTCATCAGCAAGCTCGAAGCCAGGGTAAGGAAAATATGTGAATGCTACGTTTAAACTGCTTTAAAAGGAGGACGTACCCACCTACGACTCTGGTGTAGCAACTAACTTAAAAATTAGCGTAGTCCCCGCTACAAGTTAGTTAAGTGGTTCTCAGGAGCGCACGTATGGGTATTTACTGAACACATGAAACGTTTTTTATGTGATACTCTAAAAAAATATCTCATTACACATCAACGCTTTCACCAAACACTTGCTGGAGCCGATGACTATTCGAAATGAAAGTGAAGAGCTGTTCAGAGGCGCGTCACAACTAAGAATCTAAATAAAGACGTTTATCCAATATACATTTGCATTCTGAACGAGGCTAACCCTGACATTAAGAGGTAGATAGTGTACTCCATAACTAAACGTAAGCTACAATTTTTGGGTTTGGTAAACAAAAAATAAATAGCCATTGCTCGCATCTGAAAAATCTCGAATATAAAGTAAAAAAAAAAAAAAAACAAAAAAAAAAACACCTTGCGCCCACTTCAGTTTTTTTTAGTAGGCTACCACTCTCGAGAACCATTTAATTAATTTTTAGCTGCCTCAGCTATTGAAGATTTATCCTGGTAACAACATTTAGTTCTAAACGACCGCACAGGAAGGCAAGAGGAATAGACTGTTTTGAACTACTTACCAGTCAAAGACTACAGAAAGGAAAATGTTTTGATTCATGCTTATTCATAAAACTTTGAGTCTTGAAATGGCTGCACCAACCGAAGTCTCTTTATTTTGTAAATTACTTGGCTAGCCTACTTCTGTTCACACCGAAGAATCTCAAATACTCCCGTCGTAGTGGTTTGATGGACTGACGTTATGTAAACGAGAAAGAAAAAGCAGACGTTATTTGGCATAAAAAACCAGAGCTTGGAAAAGTCATCCACAACGAATTTGACGTTGATGCAGAACTTGAGAAACGAACGTTTTCCCCCTTCTGGCCTTAGGTTGCGTTTAGGCAACGACTCGCCTTTGCATTCTCGCAGCTGGAATTTAATCGCGATGGCAAAGGTGTCGTTGCCATGGCAACAACGCTTACTGTATTAGCGAAATCCGACATCGTTTGAACTCGCAGTCTTGTAATTCGTGGCAGTAAGATAACGAATTCTCCTGTCGAAACAATTTTTTCCAATCGCTTCTAAAATCAATTGTTGACTCGTTTCGTTGCGAGCTGGTAGAAGTAAAACCGCCGCCATGTTGGAGTTTCAGATAATTTCTAGCTTCTCCCTGCGAGTTGTTACATAAACGCGCCCTGATACTGTAGTTTTCACGACAAACTGTTATCTGCTCCCGCGAAGTGAAGAAGAGGATGAATTATTTTTCTGAGGTTATTATTATTGTGACTATTACTTTTGTTTCATCGGCATTCTACCGCAACCGATTCTCTTCACGCTTGTAATCAAAAGGTCCTCAGGGTAGTTCAACAAAGTCTGTAGCGTTAATTAACTTTATCTTTAGCTACACATTCACAAGTGCATGAAGCAAATGTTATTGATAATTGGGGTGTTTGTGCAATTGATGGGAATCGTTGTTAATGGCCAACTGTATTTCTTTTGTGTTCCTCAGATTCGCGATGTTGAGATGGAGTTCGATGAGGAGAAGCGTCGCCACCAAGAAACCATCAAGATGCTGCGTAAGAAGGAGCGCCATGTCAAGGAATTGCTGATCCAGTCTGAGGAAAGCCAGAAAACTGTGACTCTCCTCACGGACCAGGTGGAGAAACTCAACGGAAAGATTACAATTTACAAGCGCCAGCTCGGCGAGCAGGTAAGCCACTTTTGTGTTTAATTTTTGAACCGGTGCTTAATTTCAGCGAGGATTATCAGGTTTTTGGGAGGGTGTGTCATTCGCAGCGATGGACATATCGGTGGCCGGAGAAGAAATGGTACCTTCATAAACTCATCGAACAACTCGGCGCTGAATCACCACCTCATCAAAGTGGTTCACAAACGTTCTGAGAAAATTTTTCGATACCCAGGCCTGCCGTCACCGCTACTAAAGTATCGTACTCCTCGATTACTGGAGTCGGTTGTTCTACTGAATCCAGGGTAGATTAGTAGGCAGTGACGTTCTTCTGATAACGTGTTGAAATTAAGACCTGCTTCCACCAACGGCACCAGAAGGCAGCACTTGTCTGGTTCTCGTAGGATGCGAAACTTGAAATAAACAATGGCGGCCATGGTAATACGGACAATACCTGAGGAAATAGACGAAATACTCTTACGTGGGCAACATTCGAAGTTGAAGAACTTATTCTGTGTTCGATTCAAACTGTATATAGTTCGCTACAATAAACGTGAACCACGGAAGAAGCTGCAGTCTGAACGGTCGATGGTCACACTTGTCGGACGTTCTCGGAAGGCAAAACCATGCGTTATACTTAGCTCCACTCGTAACGACAAACCGTTTTAAAAGAGAATATTGGATTTTAAAAATATAACTTGATCAGCCAGGTTCTGATCTTTCTTAGAATTATTTTAATGTCCTATTCTGAATGATGATATATTTTAAGCAATTAATTGTGTAGTCTTATCGTGATTAATTTGTTTTAGTGACGCTAAATAGTTTTGGTCCCTATGATGCTTTGCGCTTCTGTTATTTGACGACAGTGCCCTCTGGCGGTAAATTGCTGAAAGCAGATACTTCTTTCGTCCAAATGTTTACCGTTGTCAGAGAAAGAGTGGGATGGCGCTGACGGCAGTCGCGAGTAGAGGTTTTGCAAATTTGCAGTCTAGTTGAGAAGTAATGCTGGCAGAAATTTGAGCACGCATTACATCCATCTTGATATTTACTAACGATGCAGCAGATTTCCGCGCCTCAGAAACTTTTGCTTTCGTAGCGCGTAGCTGGATGGCGTTGACGGCGGAAACTACTGGTGAGCAAACAGGTGAGCAGCAGATACCACCTGTGCATTTTGTCACCTTGATTATTCCTCAACAACATGTCCGATTTTAAACATTCTTTGTTAAAACCACATCTGGGTGTAATGCTATTAGTGTACAAAATCCGGTTTAAATTGATGCAGTGGTTGTTTCTTGATGCGGACATAATGGTTGCGTTGGAGTGGATTCACAAACGGAGGCCTCCGATCCAAAAAAGAAGGTAACAGGTCACTCGATCATAAGAAATACGACAACTTATCGGCCAATACTTAATGTAAATCTACTTAACAACGCCCTTGACAACGCAAACCCAAGTTTAGAAGCTTGGTCTAATCCTAGCAGAGTCCAGGGAGACTACCTTTCGAGTTGCCTGCCCCACACCAAGTGCCTTCCCATGGTCGAGGCTCTCGTATTTATACGCGAGCCAGAACAACGGAAGTAGCTTGAGGCTTTACGTTGCGTAACCGCTAACAGGTAAGAGCCAGCTCTAACTGGTTTGAACAATAGAGTAGCCTCGTTTCCGGCTGTTGGCGTTCTGGCAAGTTTCGGTGTAGACGGAAGTTGACCGGTCGCCAAGCAGCTTATGTAACTGCAAGGTGCACCATGTGCGTTCACACAAGGTGCGCCCTGCTATTCGTAAATAGTGTGTTACAGGGCTACTAAGAACTGTTCAACCCCGTATCAGAGTTTTCTTTAAATCTTATTTTCTCTATGGTTTCAGGAGGGAATGTCTTCTTCCAATCTGCAGCGCGTGCGTAGGTTCCAACGGGAGTTGGAGGCAGCGGAAGATCGTGCCGAACACGCCGAGAGCAACTTGTCCTTCATCCGCGCAAAGCACCGTTCCTGGGTAACAAGCAGCCAGATGCCCAGCGCCACCAAGCAGGTGTACGTGGTCGAGGAGCACCGCCATGAAAACTTCTAAATTCACCAACATCAACGAATATTTTAAACGAGTAATAGAATAATTACAAAAAAAAATGTACGACGACCCCAAAAACATCCAAATTGGGAGGGAGAGGGCTTTTCGACGACCTTCTATGGTAGCCATGATGCCAAATATATTGTGTTTAAAATTGTGACAGTTCCGTGTCATATAGTTTCCACTGTAAAGCTAGAAATTCATAGATTATGATATTACGATTGTTTTTTTTTTTTTGGGACAGTCTTCCGCTTTGTGTTTATACGAGTTGCCTAGCAGTTTTTGTACGAACATGACATCCTTTAAACACTGCCTGAGGCCTTATTATATCATAGGCACAATACACCAGTCTGTGCTTTTCTTTAAATAATTATTTATTTTTCGTCCTAAACACAAGCAAGGACCAAGATATTTATTGTATTTATTTTCGTTTCACTTTATGAAAGATAAATAGTTTTTATTTAATTTTTTGAATCGTTCTAGCTTTACAGTGTTAGGCTACTTATAATATTAATTACCTTTGTCGCGATCACCCTACATGACGAAAATTGCACCCCGATCCTTCCTATGTAATGAACTAACAAGGCACCAACGGCCGATTTTGCACCATTACCTTTGCCAGTCACTTCCTGTGATGACCGTGATGTACCAGTTATTTCTGGAAGCCTTTGTTATTTTATTTATTTTTTGTCCAAAAACACCATTATTTGTTTCTAGTCATTGTTTTAATAATTGTGAATTCAAGAGGAGTAAAATGTAGCTACGTTTTTTGATTAATTAGCTGTTCTGTATTGCTATAGACGACGAAATGCTAGCTAAATATCCAACAACGAATTTACTACCAATATTTCTTGTAAGTTTTTGCTCGCTTGTGACTTGTATTATGATTACCTGGTTCGTGGAACCCAGAATTTGTAAATTAACACTTGTACCTATCTTATTAATTATTACCACAGCAAATAATAACATTAATTACATTAATTTATTTCTAATCGTACCCTGTTAAATTTATCGGTCTGCCTGGTTTCGTTTATTGCGTGAGTTTTAAAAATGCCAGCTTGGTTGATGGTATTTTTATTTATTTATTTTTTGTTCAAGATAACACAACAACGATGTCGAATACGTGTTGATCATTTCGAGTTAGCCATTCTGGGCCAGGCACAGAAATCTCTGACGTCATAGAAAGTGTTGTTGATGGAAAGAAGGAAGGAATGAGTCACGTCATAGATTTCTGTTTGGTGTGTGAATTGCCGAAGATAAAATTCCTGTTTCAGATCATTGCCAACTCTGTATCTGATTATTTAATTTGTGATCGTTTTTAGTTCACAGGAATAAAATGAGCGTACGATTATTGATTTGTAGTAGTTCCTTCATAGAAAAAGTGCTGTAGGGGCGGTCCGTGAATGACGTCATTTTCCGACGTCACAGGTATTTTTACATAACAATATTTTTACGTTATTATTATTTTTTTATTAAAAGGCCTATGATACATTCTGCACAAAGTATTACCCCCGAAAATATTTCCAGGACCTTTTTTCCAGGAGTGTAACTGCCGAGGCGATGGGTTGACCTCGAAGCGGCCACCAAGACTGTAGAAAAAAAAGAGAAAAGTCCTCAGATTATCGGGGACGAACTGAGGGGGGCTCCAGCAATCATGAGTTGAGGTCAACTGGGGTAAACAAAGGTCAACAAATGTGAGACTAAAGGAAAACAAAAAAACAAGGTCCTTGGTGGGGCAAAACTGGGCGGGTACCCATGAATGAGATCAAACTGGAGGGGACCCCTTGGAATTTGTTAAGTATAATGAAATGGCCTGAAATGTTTAATTCTAGAAAATTAACAACATTTTTCCGAATTATTTACTCTCGTATTACTGACGAAGGGGTGGGTGAGCCTAGTGTCATAATTTTCGTTGGGGGGGGGGGGGCGACACGGGTTCCTGAAGTTGTGACACAATGTTGATGACAAGGGAAGGAGTAAGAGGATAAAACGGCAAAACTTGCCTGATATTATTTGTGCACGGTTCCTAAATGTATAGAGCAGCGATAATACTGGCTGCGGGGCTAGCACTTGGCGCTGATTGTTGAGCTAGCTGCGAGGAAGGAACGCTGGATGAAAATGGCGGTAAAAAAGAACGGTATCTTTAGTCAAGTTGTTGCTGTGATAGACCAAACGCGTTGTTTTCTCCAATCCCATACGCTACGAAACAGGTATTAAAGGGGGATTGGCACCAAATGACAAGCTGCAGCATCTATAGCCATTTGTCGCTATCTAGTTCTGTCTAGCCCTTTACTTTCAACAAGCGAAGGAACACACAAATAAATTTCTTTTTACACGACGAACAAGCCACGTGCCTCCTTAATTATTGAGTAAAGTTGGTGCGCCAACGTGCACCAGGAAGCAATCGGTAAAGTTAAGCCTAACGACATCACATGCGCTTTTTTCTATATTATAGCGACTGTTTTTAGACGCAGATTTTGAACCGCTAGATGGGCGCCATCTAGTGAGAGTGATATCGTTAACCCTGACCGCTTCCTCCATGATGCACGTGGACGCGCCAACTATACATTCAGTAATTAAGAAGGCCCGTCGCTAGTTTGTTGGGTAAAAAATATTATTTCGTTGCGTATTCCTTCGCTTGTTGAAATCAAGTGCTACATCGAACTAAATAATGGTAGACGGCGCTAGATGCTGCAATCTGTCATTCGGCGAATAGGCACTTTTAAGTTCTAAATCGGAAAAGAAAAGATGCTATTTGCTGAAAATTCTAGCAACTAGTAACAAATCCAGAAATTGGGCAATTTTAGGCCAACGAAATTAGCTGGGTACGTCCCGTTTCGCCAAATCCCGTTTCGCCAAAAAGAAAGCAGATTAACAGCTTTTGCCTCAAGGGCCAGTCCCGTTTCGCCAAATCCCGTTTCGCCAAATATCGTTCACGAAAATTTTAGCCACAAGAAACATTTAAAACATTTAAACACGAACATTTATAACATTATAATGGTCAGACATTTACAGATAAACACCCGTTTTGCAGAATCCCATTTTGCAAAATAATTTGTTTCAAATTATGTACCTCGCTCGAACTGCCGCGCTCGCTGCGGCTAAACACATAACATCAGAAAACACAACTAATCAAAAATTACTAACAATTAGGCATGCCGTTTTAACTTTTGCAATGTTACATTTTTGAAGAATATTTTGATTTTGAGAAAAGGGATTCTGCAAGACAGGAATTCCCGTTTGGAAAAGGTTAACCATCACGTGTATAACTAACTATTCTTAAAAGAGAACCTTGGCATTGACGCAGCGACGCCCAAACATTCTAAACAATTATATTTAAAGCGCACATTTTCCCGTCTATATTGCCAGTTTTCAAAACGCTAATAAATCAACTGGGCTTATTCTACCACTGCTTGTCTCTGTTAAATGTTTGCCTTTTAAACCCCCGTTACATACCAATATGGTATTAAATTTCGTGTACGTAACATTTTGTCAAATTCGTTTTGGCGAAACGGGATTTGGCGAAACGGGATTTGGCGAAACGGGACTGGCCCCTGAGGGCAAAACTGTTAATCTGCTTATTTTTTGGCGAAACGAGATTTGGCGAAACGGGAGTTCACCGTCACAGCAATGGCAAACTATGCTAATGTTTTACCTTGTGTATATCCAGTGCCCCTTTTAACTAGCTCAACGACTGGCTTCAGATACAAACTACGCACTGAATAAGGTGTTACTGTCACTGCTCAATAAAAGCTTGGTGTGCAACATTTTTCCTCTTATTCAATTTTATTTAGCGTTAAATAACCTGAACTAATACTGGTACAACTGAACCGGTTGAAATAGCACTTTAGAGGATGTTGAGA
>JAHWFP010200847.1:33904-44194 GCA_023313725.1 Lithobius niger | reverse complement strand
TTGTATGAAATTTAAACTTTGTCGTGATTTTCTAATTATTATTATCGGTATCGGTCTCTGATCGAATCGGTTTCCCTTTCATCGGTATCGTATCGGTAAAGTCATATCGGCCGATCCCTACATTTAGTCAAACTTATATAAATGTTGCAAACTCGTTCACTTTTCTTTTTGTTTTCGTGTGAGACAGTTTGGCTACATGCTAATGATTAATGGGACATACCCTCTCCCTACTTTCGTCCTTAATCTGTGTAGTAACTTTTGCAACATTTACATAACTTTTGAGTGAACGTAGCAACACTGTCTCGTACGTAGGAAAAATTAAGAAAGTAAAAGCGTTTGCAACATTTACATACCGTACGTTTGAACTGATGTTGTATAACTGAGTCTTACAGGAAAACCAACATAGATGGAGGCAGTCCGCTTTAAACATTATGCTTGTATTATGCACATGAAATACGTACGTAACTCAAGAATAGTGAAAGTTGTCTTGTTGGAGTTTGTAACGTCCTTGCGTCCTTTCGTGAGTGTTGGCTTTTCGGCTTGAATCGTCTTGGTAAAAACTGTGACTGAAGCCGGAAAGCCATCATTTAAAACTGCCAATATGATCTAATATGAAATAATCTAGACACACGCTAGTGTATCGCTCCAAGTTAGGCAACAAACATCACAACAAACATCACATCAATTCAATTGTCGAGGTTGTAAACCATAGTAGCGCGACGCCATTGCGTCAGTGTCTTATATCTTGAAGCATAGTTGGGCACATTTCAGGTACTTGGGGAAAAATAATAATGCGGTACAAAAGCTTAAATTGTGTTGAAATCGAGAGCAATGACCCACCTGACAAAAATTAACTCATTAAATGCCAGCTACGCTGCTTTCAATGCAAGATCTGCCTCTCAATAACGTTGAAAATGTGTTACTACCTAGCTAACTAGCTAACTAGCTAGCTAGTCCGCTCATCCCCATGTTAAATCCCATAGGGTGATTATTCATCGATTCCGAGATAACGGGAAGGCTTCCAGCTATGAAATTGGACGAATGGGTGCAGTACAATACGAACTGCGTACCTTTTATGGTTTGGAGCCTGGGGGCGTAACAGGGATAGCATGGGAGGGAGCGCAAGTACGAAAATATTGTTGTAACCATTGTTAGTATTGTTGGCATCGTCTCTCATTGGACGGCCAAAGTTCCGACAATGAGAACGTGTATACTGACGTACGTGCCTAGGCACACACTAGTGTATCACGATAAATCTAAACAACGTTGCAAAGAAATTGTATTCACATCAATTCACGAAAAATAAACCAACTGCAAAAACAAAGCAAAATAAACAAAGCCAAAAACTGGTAAGGAGGCCACCAAGTTGAGAGTGGTTCGGCCCTTCAAAGGAGTGATATCAACACACCAAAACTAACTAAATACAACAAATTACAACAAAATTAAAACCAAACCAAAAGCCAATAAAGAGATGACTAAGTTGAGAATGGTTCGGCCTATAGGCAAAAGGTAGTTGCAAATTGTTGAAAACCAATTTCTTGTTGACGTGGCACTTTATTACTCATCTGCACGGTAGTGGAGTTGAGTCAATACACAATTTAAAAAAAAGGAGTGATATCATATCAAAAACCAAAACTGGTAAAAGGGACCGCCAAGTTTCGAATGGTTCGGCCCTTCAAAGGAGTGATATCAACACACCAAAACATTCGCCAAGTTAATCGCACCGCTTAATAATTCGCTCACTTGCTGTATAAGCCGTTGTGAGGTGCGAGGCAAAGGTATTACATTAGGCCAGGGGTGTGAGCATGTGTGAAAATGTTACATGCTTTAGAAATATGTGTTACGATGTGAAAAATTTAAGAAACGTGTGTAAATATATGAAAAAAATATATAATAACGTCGCCTCTTCCTTTGCTTGTAAACACACTGTATGTAATTCTACCTGTCTTTGTTAGTCTTTCTGTATTCGAGGGAGTTGGTGGCGTGTTGCACACTGAAGCCGATGGCCATGTGTTGCTCAATTCCACCGGTGAGGATTTGCATACCGGCCTCACGGTAGGTGACACAGACACGAAGCTCCAAACTTCATCAAAACTGAAAAAAAAAAAACTAGCCTTGTAGTCGAAAACTTGAAATTTAGAGTCTTAAGAAAAATTTAGAAAAATTAAGGGTTGACGTGTAAAAAATGTGGAAAAACTAAGATTAAATGTATGAAAAATGTAAAAATTAACAGCATTTAATTTGTGTAAAAATGTGGAAATTACGTGCATCCTCACTCACCTAACTGCGTTAGGCACATCCAAGCGAGATTCCAATTTTGCACGCTTTGCACTTAAAAGTTAAGTTATTCGATCACTCCTGTGATGGGTTATGGTAACCCTTTTCTGTCCATGCTGAACTGGATGATTTTTTTTATGGATCAGTCGCGGGATTCAAACCGGCATTCACTTGGTTTGAAGACGAGGACGCTAACCACTGGGCTGTTGGTGCTCGCTTTGCTCGGGGTCCCCGGGGACCCCTCACAAAGCTCACGCTGCGCGTAGGGACTTGGTTTTTTGCCGTTCCATAGCCGCCTACCATTGGGCAGTAAGGGGGTAAAGCCAAGGTAGCTGGTTCGGATAAAAGCTCTGGTGCCAGGAAGCGAGAACCTTAGCTTCTGTCTTACCGACCTTAGATGAAGCGTAGAAACTGTGAGTTCTATGGCGCTGAGCTTTGTTACTAACGGCAGATGTAATGTAAGGTGGTGTCAACTGGATAACTGCAGTGAATACTTCTTTTTCACGTCTCAAAATTTGTGCCTTTGCCCCGGAATGCGAAAGATGATGGCAATCCATTATAGGAAGCATTTTGTACAATTTAACAAATACGTCAATCTAATCCAACCAAATTCACCACTGATGGGAAACCTACTACAATTCCGCCAGTACGCAGCAAACTCAACACAACATTCCAAAAGTGGTTGAACAGACTAGAATATAGCACTAGCGAAACTACGGTTAAAAATTACTAAATTATGCTTACCACTTGGCACAGGCTCGGCCTTCTGCCCCACACCATGGACAAAGTAAGGGTGTGCTGACAGTTCAAAGAAATAAAAAAATAGTCAGACTTTGCCTTTAACGTAATCTTAAAACAAATCCGCCCAATTTTATGAATCGACTCCCAAGAAAATGCTACGGCCAAAAATTTGATGGCCCCTTTTAAAACCAGTGGTGTGTGTGTCTGGCGAGGCTGTCTGAGAGAAAGGATCGTTCTAGCTTATCTCTTGATCTTGACAGCAAGCGAATAGATGGGATTGCCTGCATCAGATGGGCATGATTCATAGCCGTTTCCATGGTGATACCCCTGCCTCCATTTGGGCTCGGGATAAAACGATTGTCACCTTTTCAGGTGTCTGCCACTCTGGAATTAAAAAGTACTTAACCATTTGCGATTGCTAAGCAGCGTAAAATGGGCATCTCAACTGGATTGGTCCATTTTTTTTATTGGTTTTATGTGGTTTTGACGATTGGTCTCAATTATGACCTCTCTACTACTGGAATTTTATTAGATTTTTTTTTGGTGGTGTAAATCACTTTGGTTTAATTGCATCAATTAGGATTATTTGGTTCTGCAGGTGTATTATACGCATTGCTTTTTTTTTTTACGTTTACAAGACACCTGCGATTGTAAAATAATTTTGCGTTCACGGTCGGATACCTACATAGCACAATCTGCAACTAGTGTAGACGTTGATCGGTGTCGGTTTGTGTAACATTGGTGTGGGTTATGATCAGTAAAAAACTAAAAATATGTATTTGCAGATCTAAATACCTTTGGTGTTTTGATTGTTATCGGACTGCGAAAGTAACACCCCATTTCGACCGCATCATTAACCCCTATTTCTGTGGATTAATTTCTGCGGATTAAGGTGCTAGGAACGCGGTGGACATATCCGAATGAAGTAGATCGTATCAGAGTTAGACTAACCCGCATTCGTAGGTAAGTCGAAGCCACTTCGCTTCCATTCAGCACAACATTCCAACACCAGCAAAGTAAGCGTGCACTAAGTTTCTTGGGGAGGTTATAGGCCTACGACAGCTTATTATTAAAATAAAAACAAATTGGACAATTTATGTGCTCGTGGCACTACAGTGTGAATGTTGGCGTAAATGTGAATCCGGTAAATTTAAGCTACAAATGGCGTGTACCAGCGAGCGGTTGGGAAACTGCAAAATGGGGTAAGGTAACGGGGCTTAGAAACTTAACCGACAATCTTTAGAAAAATAAGTCTTTTCATATCCGAAGAATCCAGGTAGGTTTTCAATTTTGTTTCTATTGCAGCATGCATAACCTACAGCACATTTCAATGTCGCTATTTTGACTGTGTTAAAATTGTTAAACATTGTTTCTGCTGTTAGGTTAGTTTTGGAGAAACACAGTACGTGGATAATTTTTTTTTTTTTATTTATGAGGAGGTTCGAGGTACATTTTTGTTTTTACTACTACAAAAACTGAATTGCATGTACGGATATTCATTTCGTTGTATATTCAGTTTCATGATTTAGATGTTAAGTTTACATTCTATTTTGTAAAGGACTTTTTTTTTTTTACACACTGTCGAATATGAACTCGCAAGCTTATTTTAAAATAGCGTACATGTAGGATGCAACGCATTGAAAGTGTGGACTGTTGCTAGGAAATCAAACCCTTCTGACGAATTTTAAGCGGGACTTAATTTTTAACGAAACGAAACGGAAAACATTTTGGGAAATGGGATTTTACGAATCGGGTAACTGGGTTCAAGCAGTTATTAGCGGAACTTGAAAACTAATCCTGTATTAATTCCATCGGTTGACTTATTTCGTAAAAAAAAAAAAAACCAAAACAAATAAAGCATAAAAAATCCGTGTTCATAAAACGGTTTCACCAAGAATCACATGGTTACAGCTGAACCATCTTTATCCTTGACATGGATCGGGCTGGGAGGAGTGCTAGCTAGAAAGGCGTTTGCCTGCCTTATCATCTGGCAGAAGATTCTTTAGTTGCTTGGCAACTTGAAACACACAGGAAGCTGCGTTTAGTTTAGCGGCTGATCTGTCTGAAACTGGCTGGAAGAACCCTCTGTTTCTCTCGTGGGTGTTTGCAAATCCCCCTCTGGGACGGACGAATGGCCTCGCCTGAAAATACATATGCAGATCTCCCTTGGTTGGCACACTCATGGGTGACTCAACGAGGGAGGATGGCCCGTCTTTCTCTCCCTGGACCGTTGCCGTTCGTCCAGGACCTCCCTGGCCCACTTCTGTGTACAAATATCTGAAATGAGGAATTTCAGACTGTGCTGTAGGCAGAACGTCGTTTTGTGTGCTGCAGGAAGCGGCTGGATTGTTCATTGCTACTTAAATCCATCCCTTAAAGGTGTTTTACGCTGATTAAATAATTAAAAGGGTTAAATAGGTGATATTCGTTTATAACTTGATCTTGTTCGTGCAAGGTAAAAATAAATAAATAAAATTAGTTTAACGTCATACCGGCTGTGTGCAATTTTTCGCAATGCAAAAGATTATTATTTTTTTTTTTATCAAAAATCGTCCGCTCATGGTGTATTCCGATCGCCTTTGCAACACTGAATAAAGCTGCATCTTCTAGAAAGGCCCACTAATTAAGATGCTAGCTTTTGTATTCCCTCCAGGGACTGCTTATTATTTTTTTGAACAACTTGGAAAATCCGTATTTTGTTCCTTCGTTTATTCGTAAATGTGTGCAGTTGGCTCTTTGCTCACAATTGCGTCACGAGATGGGTTGGTTGGGGTTTGCAACTCGGGTTTGACTCGCGTTTTTCCCCCATAGTTCCACGCGATGGTCGTTTGCCCATCTCTGCTGCGCATGAATTCTTGAGCGAAATGCAGCCATATTGAAACCACCGGTGTATTTTAAGCGATGGAATACCCCTAACCAAACCTTCTGTTTTCTATTGAAGAGCTCTCCAGAAAGTAAAAACTATTGTATGCAGTTTCGTAGGTTACTTCAAAAAGTCTTATGCGTGTTTAATCGTCCTGATTACTCTATTCCCATGACCAACCTAACTCTAACCCAATTCTACTCCCGTAATCTGTCAAATAAGAACGGGTAGCAAAATAAAACATCCGGTGTAGTTAGTGTTAATAAAAATAAAGTAAATAAATAATATAGAAAACAAACAGTAGGTTTTCCTTTCCAAGTTTTTCAAAATACTGATTAGGACGAAAACCTGGAATCAGTTCAACTTCCATCGGATCATAGGAGTTGAGTTGACCGCTAATGAAATATCGATAGACAAACTGAGGAGGATGACGTCATTCGTGTCGCACGCAAGATGGCGGCTAATGGTAAAGCGCCAACCCAGCCGATTTTACGAAATGTGATGTAAAACTGATTTTACACTAATTATTGTAGGCCTGCCAACAAGATGTAAACCTTGTTTTACACTGAAATAAGCACCATAAAAATTAATAAAACACCTCCGCGCACCTGAAATGGATTCTATTTTTAAAACCTGCAGATATTTTGAAGGGGTATAACCCGCGATATGATTTCACCTCGCGTCTACCAAAACAAATTATATTTCTTACCCTTTGTTTTTTATTTTCCTATAGTAACTTGTGGACTAAATGTCTGTGGTTCAAACTGGACCTTTCTTGCTCTATTTCATTTCCCCCCCGTAAATCAGTAAATTAAACCTAAACTTTTGCTGTTAAACGAGTAAATAAATAAGTAAAGCAGCAGATAATTCGTCGCCATCTACTGGTAGAAAAAAAATCAAATCGAAGGTTAAATAATGTGAAAAGCATGTGTAAATTGCTTAATCTTGCGACGCAACAGGTATAAAATCTCAGTCGTTTTAGGTTCCTAGGGCCGGACAGTGCAGGCAACGTGTAGTCGCGACTAAATGTGTTGGTCGTTGGCCGTCGTATCTGCACTATTGATTCTCTCTACCTGTTAGATATGAGGCCATACCCCTAGAAAAGGGATGCGCATACTGTGCCCCAGTGGAGACGACCTTGACTCCCACTGACGTTACATGATAATGGACCAACAACGTTTTTCTAGTCACGTGCCACGAACAAACCAATCGGAGCTCGCGATCAGAGCTGTATGGTTCAGAAGTTACGGTTACTTGACCGAGCGTTATTTTTGCTAAACAAAGTCTGCTTCTCGTAAGTTTGATAACACCACCAACCAAAACATCAATTAAAGTAAAAAAAAAAAATGATAGTGGAATTGTACCGACATAGGAACATCAGGAATGTTGAAGTTGATGACGTGACACATTGATGTGGAAAAGATGATTTAGGAACCGTCGCTTGCACCTACTTGCATGCTATTCCATTTCGTTTATTTAGGAACTCAAAATACGACCAAGAATTTGAGATAAGACTGTTCATCACTGATATTTGCATTTAACTGTTGTTTGTGTTTAAAATTGTGAACATAATCTCCATTTTTTAAAACAATTTTAAACTACAAAAATTATTAAAAACTGTTGCGTACACTGGTTTATTAAGACAGTATTAAGACAGAATGCGTTTAATCTTCCAAAAGTTGTGTTGAATGCTGTAGTAATTTTGTTCTCAAAATTGTTCCTTTTTTTTTCGTGCGCTGATGCAAAACAAGCTTTTGCGTTATTTACATAGGTAAGAGTTAATGTAGCAAAATCATTTCACAGGAGAGAATAGTAGGTAAACGAATGGGCTTGAAATAGTTACAAACGTTTTAGCTATGCTGCAAAACTGAGTAACAGGGTGGCAACCACTTTTAATCGAAAAGATCATTTTTTGACGCCCAGTTGATTTCTTTCTTTGTTAAGTTAAAAAAAAATTATCCTGAGTGTAGTCGCTCTTTGTTCATTTGTTGTATAGTTTTTGTCCGGCAGCCAACACCACGAGAAGGTTTGTAGCTGGCCAAAGTGTGTGAAGGGAAGGAGGGAGGGCGTGCAATCCACGTACGTGCCCAACTTTTCCTCTGGAGCTAGTTTTAAAATTGTTTGCAGAGCTGCGGAGGACCATCTCATTATTTGTGGCCTAGGGGGGAACGAGGCTGCCTTTGCTGATAGATTTACGAGCCAACAGTTCACTGGGCCCCATAATGTAGTGTTATCAGTTATCTCAGAACTGGCTTATTAACAGTTTTACTTGTTGCCTTGGCTCTGGTGGGGGTGTCTGTTCTCCCTCTGACTTGTCCACCCACCTACCCTCGGAGCGTGTTGTCGCTTGGACTCGTCCAGATTATCTTGCGGGCTTATCCGGTGTGTGACTTTGGTTTTTAAGGCATGCACCAAAGTCTATTTGGGTTTTAGTGATGTTGATCACTGCCTGCCAGCATCGAGAGGAGTAATAACGCCAATTACGTCGGTGATAGCTTTAAAGATCTATTGCTTCGTTTTTTTTTTTTAGCGAGCAAATAATCGTAGAGTTGACGCGGGTCTTAAATCTAACTTACCTGCCCCGTCTGGTCGTACTCGTTGAGCTTGCTTTCGCTATTTATTTATTTAGGTACTTTTGAGGTTGTAGGTGCCGTAAATTCGTGCCCAAATGGGAAAGTTCAAACAGTTGGCAGAGAAATTATTTCTTTTCAAGATGATTCCGGACGATTTACATTTGTGTAGTGCAATAAGTGGCCGTTTTTAAACACATAAATAAAAAAATTAAAAAAAACTGTATGATTAAAAAGTATCATTTTAACCTCTTTAAAATTGATACTTTTTAGTCATCAGTTTTTTTTTTTAAATTTAAAACGACCACTTATTGCACTACGCAAATGTAAATCATCCGGAATTTTCTTGAAATAATTCCTCTGCCAACTGTTTGAACTTTCCCATTTGTTCACGAATTTGTGTAATGCAGATTAGCCTCTTTTAAGTCACAGCCTACAACTGCGCAAAAAAAAAAGAAAAGTAAGTCTAGCGACAGTTTCATTTCCCTCCAAGTTAAAAAGGATGCGAGGTCGAATCGCGCCACCAAACCCCCCCAAAAAAGTTAAGACTGGTATTGTTGAACTTCTGCAGCAATGGTTTTCAACCATCATAAGACCCGACGCGCGTGCTTTTCGTGTCTTTTAGTACGCATTAAAGTCTAATAATGATGACTTGATTAATTTCGATATTGCAGTCAAAAATTCCCGAAAACTCCTTCCAATTTTGTTGATATCCGAATTGGATGTATGGTTTCAGAAGTTATCGTGCATACTGTGACGAACAGACACCGGATGAGAAGATCCTTTGCTCTGCTTCCGTCACTTAAAAAAATCCGTCACTTAAAAAAATTGCTCCTTGGATTTCCATCCTTTCAAAATAAAAGTTTTAAGAGTGGAATGGCTTAATTTGGCAATACGATGATATTTTGTTATCCCACAAAAATGTGAACTAACTGATATTTAAAACGTTACATTTTGTCCCGTTTGGGATCGAATGCTTGGCCTGTTATCGAAAATAGTTTGAAACACAAACAAATTAATTCCGTTGAAAAAGTTGTTTGACAGCGTCGTCTCCCGGGAATAAACGGTACCAAAAGTTCGAAAATTATAATTCCTCTTAATGGGTTCCCACCAACCAACCTGGAAAACTACCTTTGAAACTCATGGAGAACTCAGGTGAACTTACAAAAAACCTGGAAAACTCAGGGAAAAAATTAAGTTTTTAAATAATGTACTGCCCATCTAAAAGTTTCAACCTTTTTAACACAAAACTGGTAAAATGTGTGAAACAAAATTCCTTCCTAAAATTACGGCAAATAGCCTGGAAAATGACTTCATCTACTCTGGAAAACCTGGAAAACTCGGAGAAATTGCTTTCAGTATTTTGGTGGAACCTTGTTAAAAATTGTGAAAAATGTTCATTTTATATTTATGAGTGTTTTAAAAAAAGTCTCTCATTGAATTATACAATTTCAATCTCCTGATGCATGGGTGCCTGCAGATTAAAAAAAAAAAACTTCAAAAAGGGATGGGGAAGATACAAAAAAATCGTAAATACGTCGAAAAAATGGCAAAGTGTGGTGAAAAAAGCAAATATCAACATTTTCATTGTCAAATGTAATAATAAGGGCAGGCACTGTTTATTATGACTCCTGCATTCAAATATCGCACACAAAAAAAAACTAGTAATAACTAGTTGATAATGAGCTTACAGCCCTGGAATTAGGTTAGCAATCCTCGAATACCCTTTTTTTCAAATTGATTTTTACCATTGTTTTAAAGGCACATTCCTCCCTGTTGTTGTTCCTCTCTATAATGTGTGGTGCAGTGGCAACCCGGACCACTGCACTGTGACTGAGG
>JAHWFP010200847.1:0-33504 GCA_023313725.1 Lithobius niger | reverse complement strand
TTGGCTTTCCTGTATGACTCAGTTTTGCGACATTAGTTCAAACTTATTTCAGTGTTGCCATAATAGTCATTTTCTCGTTTTTTCTTTCGTGCGAGATGATTTTGCGACATTAACTCTAACCAGTATAAATGTTGCAAACGTTATTCTCAACGGGTCGCAAGACATACCGGAAGGATTTATGTGCCTTTGATGGTTTTTCTTCATGTTTTATCTATGAAAAGGGCATCAACAAAACAAAAGGGAATTGGTGTGTACTCCATGGCGCCCTTTCTTTAACGTTGTCTCGAGTATGTGTCACATTGCATCCAGACGGAAGCTCGAGTGGGGTGCTATCCAAGCTGTTGGTTGAAATAATGAAGTCGCTATTCAAGGTTGGCGTGTTTTTTTTGTATGCACAGTTTGGGCTTTCTTTTTGGTGTCACTGCCAATTGGGACCCTCCTGTTGAGGGGTGCCACCTTACCTGACATATGGCGGGGACCCGGGGTAGGGGGTCCACTGGTGTGCAATGGGGGGAACGATCTGGTGTAATGAGAGAAGCAGGGTGGTCCTTACTGGCAGCCATTCAATTTAAAAGTTGTGATTCACAGTTGCAAAAGCAGAAGCATGTAAATATAGCAACGGTTGCTGCTCTGCTCGGTAGTGAACTTGAACCTGCTGGCAATTGATTAAGGAAGTTGCAGTTGAACTGGGACAAGAATGTGATGCGGTTTAAACAAAAAAAAGTACGAGATGTTTTTTATTGTAGTTAATTTTTCTCGGTTGCCGCCGATTTGATTCGATATTGGTGTTGGTAGTGACCACAAAATCGTCAACAATTCTACATGAAGTATACATTTCGTTCGTTTTGAAGTTGAACAGGAAGCTGCTCCCAACCGTTCCGAATTATCCCAATTTAAACGAACGGCGTTAAATTCACACTTGGCAACGCCCGGATGCATGTGCCTTTTTGATCACACAAGTGCTGCTAAGTACTGATAATACCGATCGACCGATACTGACACGAAAGTTGTCCGATCCATGGTAGTCTGCACGTTTTGTGCTCGCCAGGACTGATCAAAAAAATTGATCGTTTTCTACTTTCTAGTACTACTGACAAAAAATAAGGGGTTAGCTCCGTAGTAGTGCGCAAACTCACCTTCAATGATACTGATAGAAACATCGAGTGAACCCATAGTAGCTTTGTAGTTTTGACGCGCTCTGCCAAAGCCATGCCGCCTGAAGGAGAGGAACAATTCTGTGACGTTTTGGCAAAAGGGCATAAGTCCATTTTTGGCATTGTTGAGGTTAGTCCAAAAATGGCTTGTCTATACATTCTCTTTGCTTTGACAAAGAGAGGTTAGTCCACCCTAGCAATTTTTAGCTTATTTTGTATGCGTCCGTTGGAGGTATGTCCACAAGCAGTCTATCTAATTTGACAAACGGAGCTAATTCAAACATACCTCCTTTCGTTCCAAAAATGGACTTAGGCCCTTTTGTCAAAACGCCACAGAATTATTACGTTAGTCCAATCAGAATTTCCTAGTATCTTTCACATACCGCAATCGACGTGAGCACGAGGCATCACAGGGCCCTTCTCTTCCCGAAAATGCCAGGGGTGGCTGAGGTCAGGATCGAACCCAGGATCTCTTGCACGTGAAATGGTCGTGCTAACCATTAGCCTACCTTGTCACTTACGGTCCGTCACTTACTTGTTGATTGTCACCGTTTTGAAAGTATATGTCGCCGTTTCCTTCTGCTGCTAGACTTAGCGCGTCAATTGAGCGATAAGTCTGTCCTCCTATCCAGGGTTTTTCATTTTCTCCAGGAGGTACAGTTCTATGATAAGATCTAGATTTGGGGTTTGTTTAATACCTATATAATGTGTGGCATAGTGGCAACCCGGGCCACTGCACTGTGACTGAGGTCGGCGCTGATGACCTTGCTGTCGACGCGCTATAAACCCTCATTCACCCCCCCCCCCCCCCCTCCTTGTCCCATAACCCACATCAGTGTACAGATTTTACCATCATTGGAACTACGTTAATAGAAAAACGACCGATTCCTAGTTGGCACCAGATTCCAAATTTTGTGTCTAAACTTCATCAAAATCGACCCATCCCTCATTATGTGCTAATTTCAAATTTTTGCGGTAGTGAACTTCCTAGCCTTAAACCTGGGTGGTAAATGTCAAATAGTGCTTATTTATCGCAGGCCCCCTATTTTGTAATTTAACACGTGATTTCAAAGCCAGTTGTGGATTGGCAAACAATCAAATTGCTTTGTTTTGGTTTGTTAGATAAACGACTGTAACTCTTTGAAGATCTCCAGAAAAACCTCCCACAGCGTTGAAAAGTAATTCGGCGTGTCGTCACGACTGCATACCTTAACACACTTACTGACATTTCTTGCCCGCATGCTGTAATTTCTTATTGCTTCTTAAGCTGTATGGTTTGGTGAAATCTAGTTAGCGTCGCGTAAAACCAGAGTCACATACGTGTAGGCGTCATAGAAAGGCCCAGGCTTATTAAAGAATGAAAAACTAAATTAGGTGTGTTAGATTAATTTAGGCTGAGTTAGGTTGGTTGTTTTCGATGTAGTATCGACTTTCAGTAAGGCTTCTGGTTTTGAGGACCGCTAACGAGTGATAAACTCCACAGCTTAGTCCTTGGTTTGAAGCACCTAGCAATCAAAGTGGGCAGCATAGCATGGGAAACACAAGCGCCATTATTTATGATATGCGCATACAACGGAACGGTAATCATTGTAATGCATTAAATTTGCTGTAATGATGTAGATAAATTGAGAATGTAAGTCCTTTCTTCCCTCTAGCTCATTGGAAGGCTTGAAAATTCAATAGACGTTGACATTGTTGAATGGTTTTGAACGTTTTATTAGCTGTGGCTTTTTGTGAGAGAAATTGAGAGCCTTTCTTCACGGTGTTGATGGAGCAAGCTCGAGTGCTCATTCATTTAGAAATAAGCAAATCGGAGTAATATTTGTCTGTTGTCGAGTTGCGACAGAACAGGATTTGCTGTGTATTTATTTCTTGTCTTTGGGCGGGAAGGGGGAAACATATCTAGGGAAAAGCATGTGATTTGCAGCTTCTTTAACTAGAAATCCAGCAGCATCTTCCATGTTAGTTTTTAATTGTCGAATTGGAAGTAAATAAGTGTTCCTTCCGTATCGGATTTCATGGGACGTAGTGTTTTCATCATTACAGCGGCCATATTTAAATGTTGCAGAGCATTCATTTGTCCTGCCCCCCCCCCCTCCATGTGAGACAGGTTCCGCGACATTCACCCAAATCTCTGTTAATATTGCAAACGGGATGCAGTGAAAGAGTTTGTCGTTTTATAGGTGCTTCTTTCTATCTTGGTTTTTCCGAGTGACCCAATTTTGCAATATTTTTGTAAGACGTAAATGTTGCAAGTTACTTGCTCATTCAGTCATCTTTATACGCCTATGTTGCAAAAGCTAGTTTTGCGTAGGATGCACGAAAATAATTAGAGTTTGTTCTTTCAATAGGTTAAGTGAGGTGAGAAGTTACCGATTTACGTGCCTTTGTTGAGGACAACTTGGCATGTAATGGTATAACTAGCATGCGTATAAATACCACAATGGCAATGTATTAAAGGTGTCTGCCTCCATCTTGGCTTTCCTGTATGACTCAGGTTTGAAGCAATGTTGCAAAACTATGTAAATGTTACAGGTGCTTTTATTTTCTTGTTCTTTCCACGTATGAGATAGTTCTGCTGCATTTGCTCAAACGTATATAAATGTTGTAAAAGCTATATAAGCCATATAAACAAGTCCGGCATTTGCCACCAGGGTCCAGAGTAGGCAACGCTCTTAGTACTCAGTAGGGCGATTTGAAAATAATAATAGATTTGAAATACAAGGTGGTTTTTTTAACCTCCCAATCCTGAACAAACCGGGAACATTTTATTCACTAGTTAGGTCAGTCACGAAATTTGAACCAGTGTTCAATTGGTTTGGAGACGACACCGGCCACCGGAATGTTTTTTTTTGCTCGGGGACCCTGGGGCACCCTAACAAAAGATTTGTAGTACACCCAGGTACTTAGTTTTTGCCCATCTTGTGGCGGCACACGCTTGTTTACGTGCGAGCACTGCCCATACCTAAAAAAATAGTTCTGTCTGAAGAAATAGTACAGTATTTTATTTATGTAATTATTATCATTGTTAGAACAGTCTCCATGATCGTCTGCAACTCCTTCACAGAACCGAAGCGAAAACAAAAACAGCAATAATTTAGAAATGATGGCGTGCAAAGTGTAACAGCCACCTGATGCAGCGAATTGGACCATACATATCTGCGTATCAGTTGTTTTGTTTTATTATAATAGCTGGCTACCAGCTTGCTCCCTCCCCCCCTTCAACCATGCACTTGGAAGCTGGCAAGGTGTGATGATATAGGCCATAGCAAGGAGACTTTATAGTGCTTTGAATACGGGCCAATTTTGACTCTACTTCCTTACTTTTGCGTTTAAACTGACCATACTTGAGCTGAGAACCAACCTACCAGCCCATTTGTTTTGGACAAGTCATTGTGATATTTTACCTATCCTCTTTTAAAGTAATCCGCTTTAATAATGTTCTTGCTAACAGGCAAATTGAACCTTTTGCTACCTTGTTTAAAGCCAAATAATATTTTTAAGCCGTTGCATTACACTACTCGAGCTAGCGAATGAGTGTTGAAGTTAAATTACAAAAAAAAAAAACAGCTAGTTTGCTGTTTAGGGTAAGTCTTAACCCAAAAAATTGAATTAGTAACAAGCAAGATCGACCCCATAGCCAGGATTTAACTTTACTCACAGCACAGCCGGGACTCTGGAACCCAAATAAGATGGGACTCAAGACTTTAATAAAAAACCGAGGGAGCAAAATGCTTGAAAAAAAATTATTTATTTTCTGATAGGAACGAATCTAAACAAAATCGATTAGAATTCACCAGTTCTGCAGCAGCCTTTCCACTTTACTGGTCAGTTCCCAGAAAATTTGTTGATCTCCTGGATATTTTTTAATGTTATATGGAGGCACCACTACCTAATTTCCCCAAAATACTGCCACCACTAAGTCTATTAAGAGAGGAAAATGCTTCTCTTGCGTGTTGAGGTAATTTAATCGCAGAACCAAAGAAGATAGGTTATAGATTAGATTTATTTGGAAGCAGTAACCCAAACGGATTTCTGTCCCATCTTCACGTAGTACTTCAAACAATCACTACTTGAACGACACGGTTCACAACAAATTCATATGGCGTTTGCCATTTCTCAATAGAAACCGCCAAGATGGAAACTTCAACTTTACAACAATATCCACTCCGCTAGAATTTTACCCACCGCACGTGCTATGTGTGAGTGGTCTGGCTACGGTGCAACCCCATACTTTAGTGTTTTTTTGTAAAATTTAATGTTTGGTTGACTTGCATGCAAATGTTTATTAGCTGTGAGTTAGGGTTTCCACATCTTTATTTCTACATGCGTTTTAAATGTGCTGGACGTAAATGCTTGTGTTGACTAACAAAACTTAAGACATGAGAAGGACTAAAAGTTACTTAAAGTTATTTATGTAACCCAACTGCACAACGACTACTTGGCACAAACCTGAAAAGGGGAACAACTGACAGCCAATTATGCCTCACAAACAGTACGAATGACATAAAGGAACACCTATAGAGCCTGAAGCAGGAATGTCCATGTTAATACAGTATTATGCATATACCATCTATTGTTTGGTGTTCCGGCCCCATGTGGCATATTGTTGAATGAGCGATTGTCATTACTTTTATGAATAACCTGCATAGGGCCTTAGGGCTTCGGGCAGATGACCAGGAGTGGTTAACGCTCGTTAAACCCTTTGATAACCTGCATGAAGCATACTGTGTTAATGTGTTTATTTATTAAAGACGTGTGAAAAATCTCACCTGTGCTGTGATTGTTCCGAGAAAGATTTTCTGGGAAGCAGTGGCGTTGAAACGACTTGGAACGAAGTAAGAGATTTTCAGACTTGAATCTTGCCTAAACACCAGTTCGCGCGTGTGCCCGAGAAGTTACAAGGACATTACCCGTTTGTAGTTGACTTTTCCGTATATTACGTCTGGCTAGCCCAATGTAATGCATCATTTTGGCGGGAACTTAAGACAAAATGACATAAAACTCGCTTCATATAGCATCAGTTTTCGGGTGTGTCCATACTGCAACGCTAATGCCCGCTTCATATCCCATCACTTGTCCGAGTGTCCATTCTCTAAGTTTGCTACAATTGCTGCCCCACATATTTCAACAACGTGCTAGTGTTATGCCATGCTGAAAAGGCTTTCCCTGCAATGCCCAAAACTGGTCATGTCCCTTAGACTCCCTTTAGTGTTATTTTAGTAGTAAAATGATTCTAGCGATGTTGGTGTGGAGTGGAGAAACTTAACCCATCGCTTCTCTCCCAGACGATGTTGTGACAAGGGGCAGAAAATGAAGCAAACTTAGAGAATGGACACTCAGACAAGTGATGGGATATGAAGCGGGCGTCAGCGTTGCAGTATGAACACACCCGAAAAGTGATGCTATACGAAGTGAGTGTTATGTCATGGACACTCCTGACAAGTGTTGGAATATGAAGCATATATTAGTGCATAGACACTCAAAACAAATGATGGGATATGAAATGACCATTACATCTTGGACGCTTCCGTCAAGTGTTTGAGTATGAAGCAGCAAACGTGACATTTTGGACACCGACAAGTCATGGAACATAAAGCAACAGTTACAGCATGTTCACTGTTGATAAGTTGGAATATGAAGCGAACGTTACAGCATGGACAAGTGATGGAATATGAAGCGAATGTTACCAGCATGGAAACTCGTGACAAGTGATGGAATATAAGCGAATGTTACAGCATGGACACTTCCAGCAAGTGATGGAAAATGAAGCGAACGATACAGCATGGCCAAATCCGACAAGTTGTGGAGTATGAAGCGAGTGTTACTGCATGGACACTCCCGACAAGTGATAGAATATGTAACGAACATTGTGGAATGGACACCCCCCGCAAGTGATGAATTATGAAGCGAACGTTACAGCTTGGACACTCTCGACAGAATATAAAGTGAACGTTACAGCATGGACAGTCCGCCGACAAGTGATAGAATATGAAGCGAACATTACAGCATGGCCAACCCCGACAAGCTGTGGAGCATGAAGTGAATGTTACACCATGGACACTCCCGAGAAGTGATGGAATATGAAGCAAACGCCATCACTGACCGTCACTATTTTCGGTTAGAGTGGCTTAGCGATCACTTATATGCCTACGTCCCTAACGCTCCTTGTATTATGGACGTCGGTTTTGTGTTGAAAGATTGGTTAGAGGTAGCTAACTTTCTGTAAGTTTTGTGTATTCTGTAAAGGACGCGGCGATTTGTCCTTTTAATCTTCAAACTACTCAAACTTTCACGTTGATTTTGTCGGATCATAACTGAAGTGCATTCGTGCTCATGATGATTGTGGCATGTAAACGATCCTAGTGTTTCCTAGAAAAATTAGCCCCTCTCCATCCAGAGATAACCTTAGCAGTTGAAAAGACGTTAATTTGACAATTTCCCGTTTCATAGCTGAACAAATGTCTAGTTTTTTAGATGATGTGGCTGAGTTAATTTTGCTCAAGGCCCGTTTTTCAGTACAATGGCATTAATTCGACACGTGACATGTGGAATAGAAAAAAATAGGGGTTCGAAAAGAAAGTTTAATCGCATTAAGTTAAGTTTGTTGTAAGTTTCATCTAACTTTGTAATGTAAAGATTTGTAATGTAAAGATGTAAAGATTGTAAAGAAATGGCTAATTCGCAAAATTGCAGCGTGTGTATCGTTTTTGACTCATTTGCTGCTCAAACCATGGTCCAGCTCTTGGTTAATTCGAATTGGATTTTGGAATTAGTCAGATAAGCTCTTGATATTGCAGACAGTTACTTACGCAAAACCAAACATCGTCCAAGTTCCAATATTCAAATTTACAAATTTTCGACTATCTCTAGTGATATAGACCACACGCCAAGGCTGTTTGCCCTGGCGCGCTTAACGTGACTGGGCTATCCACTCAGATGGCCAAAGTTCCAATATTCTCGTTCGTCAGTGGCTAACTCATGATGACGTCACGGCAAACAGCCGTGGCTCGTGTTATAGTCTTCTTCAAGCAACTAGAGTCATGAGACTTGTGCAACAATCAATTGGTGATGGTTGTTCAAGTCTCATGCCTGAAGAAGACTATCAGAAGAGATAGTCGGCAATTTGCAAGTTTGAATAGTGGAATTGGGACGATTTTTGATTTTGTGTAAGTGACTGTATGTAATATGGACTTATGACGTTATTTTCGAAGCTTGGTCACTAATTTTAGGTTTACTTTCTAAACAACCCAAAAATAGGTAAAAAAAAAAAATTCAAATTATATCGCAAGTATAGTCACATTGATCCATTATAAGAATGTTATTACCAACGTTGCCCCGGTAGAACTTGCCTCCCACCGGGAATCAAGAAGAGAGCAAGCAAGCAAGCAGTTTGTTGCTGGTGTGTCCGTTATTAGGGAGCCTAGGAGTTGCAGGAAGTGGTTGGTGCCAGTCGCTTAATTAAATTCCCACCGGGTAAAAAATAGCATTGAAGCAAGCCAGCTAGCAGGAGCAAAAAGAGGACTTGGTAAAAGAAGTGGGGGAACCATTTGGGGACCCACCACGCTGTAATGTCAACAACGCCTGCCTGGCAGGAAGGGAGGATGGGTCGTCTGGCGCGATTCCTTGTATCCCTCTTCTTCCCATCGTTGCCTTGGTTTGGTTGTTGAAATGTGGCCTGGAGTGAAATTTTAAGTTGTAGTTGTCATGTAGGTACAAGCGAGCAAGTTACGCACGGAATGTTACACAGGATTAGAGAAGAGGCAGTTCATAAGATTATAATAAGCGTTGCGATACATATTTCCGGTTCGGTTTTACCGATTTTGCCCTAATATTAGGCACATTTTCTAACAGGGTAAGAACCCCTTTGCTCCTGCGTAACAACTTAATTGTGCTGTCGAGCTAAAATGTGGAAAAAAATCTAACGATAGCCAGTCTTGTGGGCCAGTTTTGGCCCTAGTTGTGATGAGAGGTTTTCTATTTTGATTTCCTTGGTTTGCCTCTTCCCAAAGCTTCTAATATGTTGGGACTGTTCAAAATTGAGCCAGTTCGTCTACACAAGCATTTCAGAGTTCCAGTTTGTCTACCACCAAAGATTACAAATGAAGAGAAATTAACTGCAGGTAGACGGCTACGAAGCAGACAGCGCTGCTAAATGCTCGCCTATATATGCAGTTTCGAAGTTTCACCTTAACAGCTTATCAACTTTGGACGTCAGTTAATAAGCTGTTAAGGTTAAGTTAGTCTTTGCACGTTAGTGCATGGATAAACTGTTAACGTTAAATAGAGGCGGCTTCATACCTTTAGTCTCTAAGCTATTAACGTGAAGTAAGCATCTAAGGATGTTAGTTGATAAGCTACTAAAGGTGCTAAAGGGCATAAAGGTTAAATGAAACTAGAACATTGTTACTTTCTATAGCAATGCTCAAGTATTCATTTAACGTCCAAAATATTGTACGGTGCGATTAAGTTGGCGAATGTTTTGGTGTATTGATATCACTCTTTTGAAGGGCCAAACCATTCGGAACTTGGCGGCCCTTTTTACCAGTTTAGGTTTTTGATATATCACTCCTTTTTTTTTTTTAAATTGTGTATTTACTCAACTCCGCTACCGTGCAGATGTGTAATAAAGTGGCTCGTCAACAAGAAATCGGTTTTCAACACTTTGCTACTACCTGTTGCCTATAGCCGGAACCATTCTCAACTTAGTCACCTCTTTATAGGTTTTTTGTTTGGTTTTAATTTTGTTGTAATTTCTTTTATTTAGTTTTGGTGTATTGATATCACTCCTTTGAAGGGCCGAACACTCAACTTGGTGGTCTCTTTACTAGTTTTTTATTTTTTTTATTTTGCTTTTTTTTTTACAGTTTGTTTATTTTTTTGTGAATTGGACGTGAATACAATTTCTTTGCAACGTTGTTTAGATTTATCGAGATACACTAGTGTGTGTCTAAGCATGCACGTCAGCATACACGTTGTCATTGTTCGAACTTTGAACGTCCAATGAGAGACGATGCCGACAATACTAACAATGGTTATAGCAATATTTTCGCAATTACGCGCCCCCCTCCCTCCCGCCATCCCCGTTACGCCCGCAGGCTTCAAACCATAAAAGGTACGCAGTTCGTATTGTATTGCACTCATTCATCCAATTTCGTAGCTGGAAGCCTTCCCGTTATCTCGATATCGATGAATAATCACCCTATGGGATTTAACATGGGGATGAGAGGACTAGCTAATAGCTAGCTAGCTAGTAACTAGTAACACATTTACAACGTTATTGAGGGTCAGATTTTGCATTGAAAGCAGCTTTGCTGGCATTCCTACACAAGTTAATTTTTGTCGGGTGAGTTGTTGCTCTCGATTTCAAAACAATTTAAGCTTTTGTACCGCATTATTATTTTCCCCCAAGTACCTGAAATGTGCCCAACTATGCTTCAAAGACACTGACGCTATGGCGTCGGGCTACAATGGTTTAAAACCTCGTGATGTGATGTTTGTTGCGATGTTTGTTGCCTAACTTTGCGCGACACACTAGCGTGTGTCTAGATACCATGAAGTTAAAGGAGCTGTTCCATGAAGTCTGAGGCATCTTCGGTCGTTGGTTGATTAGGGATTAACGTGAAGTCAGTGGCACGTTCGACGTTAGTTGATAAGCTATTAACATGGACTTAAGAGTCTTCAGATTTTAGTTTGTGAAGATTCTATTAATGTGAAAATTCTATTAATGTGAAGTTAGACGAGTCTTCGGGCATTAGTTGAGCTGTTAACGTGAAGTCAGAGCTGGTTTAGGACATTAGTTTAACTTGAAAGTCAGGGCGTCCTCGATGTTAGTTGATAAGCTAATAACATGAAGTTAAGAGTCTACGGATGTTAGTTGATAAGGGTTCCCACACAACCTGGTAACCTGAAAAAGTTGGAGGATTTTTTTTTGTTCAGGGAAAACCTGGGAAAGACGGGGGATTTGCGAGATCATGTCAAGTCAGGGGATTTAAGTGAACAATAATTATTCAAAGGAGTCCTTGTTCGAAATTCTAAATACCGAAATCCTAAATTACAAAAAAAAAATGATTCTGAGCTATTACGTCATGATGTAACAAAACAATCTAGAAGCAATTTGATAGGGAAAACCTGTAGTGCTTTTATATTTTGTCATTATGTCAAAGGAAATTTCATTTTCAAGTCCGTCTTGGCCACCACGTCCTAGTTAAGATTGCGATGTATTTACTTTCTACAACCAACTTTTTGTCTTTTGAGAATCCTCGTGTACCAACAAGCCGCATTCCTCACGCGTCTCGGACAACCCAGTTTCTCTTTTCTTTTCTTTTTCTGTCGTGTCTCGATCCCGCCCGCCCTTCTGTCAACCGCCCACACATCAGCCTGAGGGCCACAACGGCCGTTAACATTTTTTTAACGTTAAAAATGAACGTTTTAAACTAAGAAGTAAAATCACGGCACGGAATGCAAACCAGTACCACCTCCCCCCCCCCCCCCTCCCCAAAAGCGGTGATGGCACGTTTGGCTCAATGCATTGGCCGTGTGTTGTTTCATGGCCAGCGAGGTTGGCTGCGTACCGGCCGTGTCATACGTTCGTGTGGCGATACGCGTATGTCTGAACGAGTACATGTATCTGTAATGGTCGTGAAATGATACTTCAGCGCTTGTTAAGAGAAAAAAAAAACCTTTTGGTGACAGATTGTTCTACTGCCATTGATTACGTTGTCAAACCGAAACCATTAAATAAAATTAATAGGCAAGAGTAATCAAGTGGGGTAGGGTTAAGGCTAAACCTAGAAAACCTCTAGCAAAATAAATATGGGACTAAAATCTCAGGAGAAATTTGTGAAAAAACAAGAAACTTCTTGAAAATTGGAATAAAGCACTGGAAAGTACATGGAGTTTGCAAACGCATTTGGCTACATGACTTAGATGGACGGTGAAAATATTCAGTAAAATTAATAAGAAAATCTCGAGAAAAGCAAGAAACTTTGTGAAAATCGGGGAAAAGCACTGGAAAGTACGTAGAATTTGCAAACGCATTAGTCTACAAGACTTTGGCTGGACGACGAAAACTTCCAGCAAAATAAATATATGGGACTAAAATCTCGGGAAAAACAAGAAACTTTGTGAAAATCGGGAAGAAGTAGCCCCTATGTGGAGTTTGCAAACGCATTAGGTTACACCACTTTGGATGGACGACGAAAATCTCCAGCAAAATAAGTATATGAGACTAAAATCTTGAAAAGAACAAGAAACTTTGAAAATCGGGAAAAAGCACTGGAAAGTACGTAGAACTTTCAAACGTATCGGGCTACAAGAATTTGGATGGATGACTATTTTCTTCCTTTTTTTTTAAACAATAAACGAAGATACCGACCCAGCATGGTAAACTGGAAAGAATTATAAGTGAGTAGCAGTAATGCGGGTAATGTGAGACTACCAGCTACCTACGTTGGTTATGGGAACAATTCTGGACATAATTACTGCCCCCTGCGATGATCAGAGGGTTCCCCTGAATCGACTTCCGGGTTCGTCTATACGAGCATTAGTTTTCTCCACTTAACGCACGGCTAAAAAAAAAATTATTTTAAACAAGCGGCTGCAGCCACAACCTAGTTGCAACCGATCTTCCGTCTCTTTCGAAAATGTTGAGACGCACTCCAATATGACAGACCGCAACAGCCACCTTTTATTATATCTAAACATAGTAACCATCACAATTGCTGGTTAAAACTGTGTTAGCTAGCTTTTAGCATAGTTTTAGGTGTAATTGTCAGCTTTAAGGCCTATTTTTACCTGCCGTTTTAATTTCGTAAGTAGCAGCTAATGGAGAATAGGGTTCGAGTGTAGGCCTCTTCATCCATGCAACACTGTGTCGAGACTTATTTTAAATGAAGCTAATGTGTGTCGGAAATTAAATCTTTTGTTTAATAGTTGCGTGTCTTCCTGTAGCGATTAAATGCGACGATCAAATGTTACTATTTCCTTGAGGTACGTCGAGCAAGCCTATTAGGTATAAGGAAGCAGCAACGTTTTAATTTGCCGTGTTTTTAAACTATTTTTTGGAAGCTAAATTTAATGGTGGATACAGTTTGTCTCTGTATGCTACCGTTCCGGAGTTGAAAAGGGCAACGGACGGGCAAAGTCGTTGCATGAGTCTTCTATGGGTCTGAACTTTGCGTGAGCGACCGTGATACAATTTTTGTTTCATTGGCTCGGCCGGTAAACAACGAATGTGGTAGGCTGTGGTTGTTTGTATCTTGAGGGTGGAGGCCTGGGTGTGGTTGGGATGTTTTATTACTGAGGCAGAAGTGGCCCAGGTTATGGATTGGGGAGGATGACAGCGCTATTACCTTACACGCCACTTTCATCGCTAGTGTCAGCTCCCAAGCACTGCGCAATCAATTGTAATGATTTGTGGTGTGGTTGGCTTTAGGTCTGCTAGCTAGCGTACGAGCGTGCTTAGTCCTTACCACTTTTATTGCAGTGCACGACGTATTTAGCGTTGCAGACGTTTAAAGGTTGAGGTGACGAACAGGTGTAAAGGTGTTTACTTGTCTGCTTTTTCTGATTTATATTGTGCCAGGGTGCGATTGATTACCTGTGATTTAGTAAATCAACAATAAGGTTTTTTTTCGATTGGGGTTGTTTATAAGATGAGTTAAACAATGTCGGTTTGCTTAATGCAATTCTTCCCGAATTAACTTGCTCAATTCTTCCCAAAAATGCGAAACAGTGCAGATACACAGGAAAAGAGTCATTTGACCCAATTTTTTCCCACATTAATGAACCAACAAAATTATTCCCTGTAAAGAACTCGCCCAAAGTGAAGAGTATTCATCCCTGTTTTGAAGGTGCTCTATCCCTAATTCTATCTTTTTTTGTTTTGGTTTATTGAAAAGTTACAACTGCCATTAAGTAGGTTAGTGATTTTGGTTTAGGTGTCAACATCTGCTGCGCTTTTTTTAAAATGGGAAAAATGCTCGTATTTTCAAATAAATAAATACTCATGAAAGCATTGAATTCTAGAAAAGGCTGTAAATGTCCACAATATCAATGTCTTAAAAATTTCCTCCATTTAGTTCAGTCTTTGCAAATCCATCCGATTTTTGTGACAGACTATAAAATGGTTTGTCTCCTCAACAGCTTCAAGTTTAGAATTCTGATTCAATAGTAATTAATAAACTTATCAATATAGGCCTGTATCATTTAGTTTTCTAATGATCAGAAAATTTAATTCATATTTTCTAAACGTAATTTATGTAGTAATTTAACGCAATGAAAGCCTTGGAAAATACTCATCAAGGCCTTGAAAAACAGCCGAAAAATGCACGAGACCTGTATAATATGTATAATATAATACATATACAGGGTGGTCCACAAAAAACTGACGACCCAAGAGTTTTTAGTCCAACTGTTCTAGTTAGCACCCCTCAGAACCAGGAGAGGACGGAAATCAAACCTAATAAAACGGGAAGATTTGTCCTCACCTGGTTTTGAGGGGTGCTAACTAGAAAAGTTAGACTTAGAAAATGTTGGGTCGTCAGTTTTTTTTTGGACCACCCTATACATACTTATCCATCCATTCCAAAGGAAGAGTCCGAAAAATTATCTCCCAGACTTTTTAACGGGAGATATCTGTAATTCTGCAATAATTCGGACTTTTTGAGTACTTAGTTCAGATTGTCGAAATAGTTCATCAGTCATTCAAGAGTGAGATGCTAATAAATTCCTTAACCAGTTGCGATGGATGGAATGGTGTTTTCTTTCTGCAGCCTCTAAACAATAACACCTTAACCATATGTTGCATATGTTTAAAATTCGAATATGTTTAAAACTCCTGACGTTTTAGTAAATTTCACTTTTGTGTGGAAATATAGCTTCGACTTTTATTCTTGGGTACACCCCAAGAGGACTAAAGAAAAACAAAGCAAGTTCCGGAATAAGAACATGCTAGCGGCTTGCACCTACACCAAATAATTCCATCAAGCGCACATCATTCACGTATACACACATCCGGTGCTTGAGAAAATATAATTTACATGTATTAACCTTAGATTTATTTTCGTATGTGTGTTATATGGGGCCTTGCCCTACCCTCACTTCAGCTAGTCTTAGCTATTTTATGAACACCATAAGCACATTTTTAGTGCTAATCGCTTTCGGCGTTATATCTGTCGCCACATAAAATTAGCATTTTCCCCTAGAGTCACGCAGCATAGTGTGACCCACATCTTATTAAGAACCATTTACAACTTGGGGGAGGCTTTAGGAGACATTTTTTCTGCCCCCTCTCCACCTTTTTGGTGTTTGGCCAATGCATGATGAAAAGCTATAAAGTTGTCGACACTCGAGTCTGGGGTCCAGTGTTTGGGGAGCAGCTGTTATTGCCTGTGTATGTTGAAATCATAAAACCTTGGCGTCTGGCTGCATAAAGTTGGCTAAGGCACACAAGAAGCAGCGCTACATTGCCTACTTTTCTGTTTGGTTTCCATTCTGATGGGCACTAAAACGTTCGCACATGAAATTTTTACTAAGGGACAGAAATTCTTAATTTATTTTTTTGGACCTCGAGTGTTAAAGTGAGCCATGACGAAACGAAGGGCGAAAACTTTAGTAGAAGCCTCCTTGCCTTATTGTCATTATGGATGTTGTCTGTTACCTCTGTTTTCGGTAAGTTCAGGACTTTTTAGCTCTTATTTTTAATGGGTTGGGTTTTAATGGTGCTTCGGTAACTGGCGGTCTTGAGCTATTTCTGCTACACACGCGTTTTCCCCGGCTGGGAGGCGTAGTTGAATACCCTCCGACACGGCTATAGCGTAATAATTATATAAGTGTAAATTACACGAATTTAACTTAAATGCTTTGATTAAATTAATAATTATTTTTTTGTTGTTATTATTATAGTACTAGCGGAATCGCTCACTCATTCCGCGTCGTCTCGCTACGAGATTTCTTGAGGCAACTCTTATGCTGCTGCCAGACATTCCACATCTGAACGATCAACGATTTACATTCAGTATAGGCCATCATTTTTTTCCATAGGTTTTTCATTTATTTAACAGTTAAATGGGTAGTCTGTGGTCTTGGTTTTGAATTGTCCGTAAAGCAGTTTTTCAAAAGTGGCCCACAGAGTAGTGACATCCGAAGTATGGGTTTCAGCCGAGCAAGGCTTCTTCTGACCCATTGAAAGTTGAATAGGCTATGTTGTTCACCCTAGCTCATATTTTTTATTTATAACGCTGTCCAATCAATAGTCGTACAAGTTATTAGTCTTTCTTCCTCGCATACTGTATTTTCAAAACACCTTTAGACGGTTTTCTATTCAGGTTTCTTACGTATTGTTGGTCTAAATTAGGCCCAGCTTCGTAAGTACGGAAAGAAATAATGCCTTTTTTTCCATATCTTTCCCATTTTACATGTCCTAGGTATTTCCTACTCACCGCAGTGTGATTGCTCCTCCAGTTATCAGTATTAAAGGGGGTCTTCGTTACATAAATATTTTTTCCAGCGTAATCCGAAATAGATCGTGAATCTTGTTACCGTTTGGTAAATCCGTGAAGTGCGTGCAAATTTCCCATTTCTGAACGTCTATATATTTTGGAACGTGACAGCAGTCAAGTGTGCCCCTTCATCCATTTACGGAAAATGTGGCAAAGAGCAAAACCACCTGTTTGGCCTACCATTCTGCTCCCCCTAAGGGCATTCAAGTCGAAGATGGAGGTGGGGGGGAGAGGATTGGTGTAAGGATTGCAGCGACGCCAAAGGAAGAGGTGTGGCCGGTGTGCGCGTAACCCTCTTCTGTAACCAAGGGCATGACCACCCACCACTGTATTGGTTTATTGCCAGAAGGTACACCACTGTTCCTGGACACTAGGCTAGGGCCAGGGGTCACTGGATAGGGCTCCAGTGTTAAACTAAGGTCATAAACTAGTGAAGTTGGGGGTTGCATTGAAGACTACGGAATAGAAGTTATTTTCAGTCTTGACGTGTTGTTGAGGGGGGGATTTAAACCCTCCTTCTTCAGAAACTAGTTTGCTCTACTTGCGTCAGAATGTGGACCATGGTTTAAGTAGGGGTCAAAAACATTTAATCCCTGGAATTGTGTTGTAAGATTTCGGTCGTACTATTTGTTCCAGGATTTTGAGGTATTGTTTTCAGTCATTTTTGTGGTTTCTTCAATGCAGACATAATTTTCTGAAGCCCCCTTAAATCCATGTCAGACTGCCAGATTTTCACTCACGACTCAACTAAAAATCTGGTCGGGAGAGTAAGTTGGCTCGTGTGACAGGGGACAGTCGACATGAGTTGCAAGTAATTAAAGAGTCGTCCCGACTCGATGGCCCGGCTAGGCTGCCATCCCTCGGGTTACCAACTTTTTCTCACGTGACTGCATAGAGACCAATGGGGAACGAAAAAGGGGTGAAGCTGGGCGCTTGGAAGCTGGGTGAAGCTGGGCGCAAAGAGAACAAGCCATGGAGTGTTTGTTAAACCTGAGGGCAGTCGGGAGTGGAAGAAATCTATCCATGTGACAACTACTACAGACACGATAAAATGTAGAGGGAATCACTTCTGTCCTTCGGACTGTCGTGTCTGCAGGAAAAAATCTGCCTGCCTGACACGGGCTGTACGTCATTTTTGCCGTATTTGGAGAAATTGTCGTAGATTTCTTACAACACTGGTGAACTTGTGGCGTGAAACAAATGAGTCGTTGGTTGGTTATCGTCTTTCATTCAGATATCCTCACGAGGCTGGCTTCAGGTAAAAGGTGAAGGATTCCTTTGTAAATAGTAATAGAATACCTCAAGACGTGCTTGTTAATTACTTAACTTTCCGTGGCCATTGCAGAATTTTAAGTACTAAACCTTCTCTCTAAATGCAAGCATCCAAGACTAACAATAAATTTTGGCAAAAAACCGGTTGCATGTAATAATATTATAAATATACGTTTACCACGTTAGTCAAATTTAAAATTGGGCTGTACTGTGGTAAACTTGGAAAAACTTTTGTATTGCTAGTTAGTCATCTGGCCCCCCCCCCCCCGCCCGCCTCCCCTTATAATTAGGATAAAGTTATTTTTATTTGTTGGAAAGCATTGGAAGGTTTTCACTTAATTTTAATTTGCTTGGACTTTTGTCAAATAAAAAAGAAATCAATTGAAATTATAACAGTCCCATTGTCATATTGTGTAAGAGATTTACTTACTCGAATAATGATGAATTAATTTAGAACAGACATGTACAGAATCAGAAATTAGCGTAGCGTTAAATCTGCTTTTAACTGATTTGAATTCTTTATTGTTGGTCGTCTTCTCGTATTTTTTATCTCTGTATTTTTCCTTTTTTTTTAAAGTTTTTATTGTTTCCATGCCGTACTTAAAATTCTGCGTGCACAACGCAAAAAGACCGACAAATCTGAAGGTTTGAAAAAACTGGAGGCACGAAGCATTGGCGTGAAAAAAAATTGGCTAGGGTATTTGAGTTGGTGTCTAACCCTGGTAACCCCTGTTCATAAATTAGTTTCATTTTAAACTTGTCGCTTCGGTAGCCCCCAGCTATGTTATAACGCCCCCCTTTGCTCTTCCTTTCAAATAATGCTTATTTGCACGACATTGGATCAAATGGCTACCCTTATTTGCTTGTAGCCGTGAAATACTACCCGGATTTTGCAGTGAAAATATAATGACTTTTTCTTTTCGTGTGTAAAAATTGAAAGATGGAAGTTCTCATTTAAATGCATCAGTTCATAACTTGCATCATTACTGCAGAACTGTAGTTAACTTGCAGTTCATCATTACTGTACCAAAAAATAATAATCTATATAACTAAGATAATAATATTTGTTTCTTTGTGTGTCGCCAGATTACCGAGATTCCCACTCTTAATTCTTATTTCTACTGTTCGTGCGTCCGCAGTGGGAATCTCGATAATCTTTTTTCTTTTGTTTGTTTATATCGCTGTCAAACGGAATGCCTGTATAATGAATGAATGACGGAATTGTCTGTATAAGTAATGATTCGAACTGTTTTCAACAAAGAGACAGAACTGGTGACGTCACAATATTTTCTTGCAAACGGGATCTAGGCCTCTATGTCTCTTAATCCTGATCTAACTAAATCTAATGAAAGCTTGGGCGAATGCTAATGGGAAATCACAGCATTTTAATGCAAATGTTAAATCACAACAATGCTCAACAAACGAAAGAATTATCTTGATTCCCACTACGACTTCAATAGAATTAGGAGTGGGAAACTAGGTAATCTGAGGACAATCTAATGAAAGCGTGAGCGACTGTTAACGGGAAATTCAGCATTTTCATGCAAACGGGAAATCATAACAATGCTATAAAAACCGGCCATATAGAGGGGGGGGGGCGCTGCCCTAGTATAAATAAATAAATAAATAATCAAAATTTATATATCTTCGAAGGTGTGAGGTATACAATGGAAGAAAACTAGAAAAAATGTAAATGGAAAAAAACACGACACCATGATCATGGAAAAACGCCTACAGATTACTTCTTTAGTTAAACTTCGGCTGAGAGTATAAATGCTAGCTCGCCTATGAGTTTTTAAAACTTTATTGGTGTCAGGTGATGACTAAAAATATTTTTGTCGGTCGTTATAATTTTGTGCCAAGAATTCAATTATTGCACTGCAAATCAACGTGCACGAATTGTCACTCTACTTCTAAATAGTAAATACGTGCGTCGATGCTTGCAGAATAGAAAATATTACGATGGGGTTTCGGGTGGCCGACTGTCTCACGAGCCGTTGGTGCCAAGTTCAGCTCATTGCCTTGCATTTGAGACCAGAACGACCTGATATGCGCTTGTGCTCATGTTGATTGTGGCGTGTAATTTTTCTAGCGAAATTGTCACTCCCCTTCTCGAGATAACTTTAACAATTGAAAAGAATGTTAATTCTGGAGTGGGAGTGTATATGTACTGTTTAACATGGGTAGAGGGGAAATAATATGAAGTGAACACTTCACACAAAATTGCTAAAATATGTTAGGATAGTCATAGTTTGAAATTCGTGAAGAAAAAAAATTAAAGCGCACAGTTGGGTAAAAACAACATGGCTTTATTTATTGACCTACTCCTGGAGCAAGTTTACTCAGTAATTTATGCAAATAGTTAAAAAATTGAGAAATAGGTATATAAATTGAGTTAATAATAACAATAATGTAAAAAAATTATATATTGATTGTCGATAATTACACTAATGTTTAGAGTGGTAACATGGAATGGTTCTTTAAAGTGTTTGTATCTTATGTCGTTAAGTGTAGGTTGAAAGCTAATTTCCGATTTGTATCCTCGTTGCATATTTTGCAGGTACTTACTTAATAAAACTGAAAGTTCCAGCGATAGTTTATGTTGTGGCAGAAGCATGAACGTCACGTGTATTGGAACTGGTGAATTATTTAGATAGCAACCAATATAGGCGAAGCACAAACATGAATGTCGGAGTTAGTTTTGATGAGTTTGGGTTGGAACTAAACATTTACTCCTCGTGTTAGCGTTTGCAGAGTTGCCGTCTCTTCCCTTAGGCACAAAATCCAAGATTAAAATCTAGAGTGTAAGTCGTTGGTTTTGAGATAGAATTATTTTTTAATGCTTACTGCCTTTTTTTTATTTTTTTTGTCTTAAAGATTCTAGTTACAAGTTTTTGTTTTGACGTATTTGCTCACCGTTTCTTCGATTTTGGGGCTCAGCTAGATCTTCGTGTTATGCAGAAAATTGCAACAGTAACCCAGGAGTATTGAAGTATGGCAAAAGGAGAGTTTGGTGTCTAGACGAATTTTTTTCTCATCGTTTTTTAAAATTTTTATTCACCCTTCTATTGCTGGTAAGTTATGTAAGGTATACCGAAATAGGGCCCTTATTCGTACTGTTCCTTGAAAGCAAGCTCTGAGGTTGAGGTGTTCTTACTGAAAGAGCCTTTGAGGTGGCAGAACGTTCCCCTCTTCTTAATTTCTCATCAACCTTCCCTCGAGTGACGCCTTAACCTAACCTTTCTTTTTACGACGCAACACTTATTTATGGTATTTTTCACCAACAAAAAGTTCACTAACAAAAAAAAAAAAACACAGAATTACAATACTGGAGAAATTAAGCATGCAGAACAATGTTTTAGGTTTCAAAACTGTGTTGCAGAAAGCTACATAATAACACTGGGTTTCAAAGAGTGGTTGGAAAATGAGGTGTAGTATGCCGATAGAAGTCAATTCTTTGTTATTGTGAAATCTTGGTTGCGTTTCAGGCCACTGGCAAGCTTGAGGCGGCCATCTCAAGGCATCAGTGGACCTTAATAGCATTGTGAAATACGGATCCTAGTGTATATTCCCACATGAAAGGAATACATCCACTACAAGTACGAAGTCTAGTCCAACACCAGGTCTTAATTGGCCTAAGATTGTATCCCATTTGTGGAGAAGGGACGGTCTTTTGTCTAGCAGTTATCTAGTTGAAACTTGGGTCAGGTTTTGTTTTAAAGCTGCAAGTAATCATCATTTGCAATTTTCCAGACCTTAGTAAGCTAACAATGTGGGCAAAATTTTCCCCATGAGCATTAGACATAGGAAAGTGTGGGCATAGGGATTGAGAGGCAGGAACGAAAATAGAGTGGAAATCAGCTTTGCAAGAGTTGTACAAATCATTGAAAAATCCCCCTAGGATTACTGGCAACAAGGAAGTTTAATCCTGTGGGGACCATCAAATTGAATGCTACACCGCTTTTTAATGACAACAATTGAGGCTGGTAGTGGGCTGGTGTTATTGAGGATTAGTTGGATGGATCTTTTCTGGGATCTAGATGTCCCCAAGAATAGCGTCATTGCCTCAGTTGGCCAGGCGTGACAACCGTATTATTTTGCCAACGACTGAAAATGAGAAAAGTCTGTCGGGAAAGCAAGTCTCTTTTACAGGCTCTCTTGCGTTTTGGAGGACTAAAGCTCCTATGAAAGCTGGTTGAGGCGTGTGTGTGTGTGAGAGACGATGGAACTGATGCTGGAATTGATGTTGGCATCCCCGTCACATACCCCCCTCCCTTGCATCTCTTCCTTAACTGGAAACGGTTCGCATGGCTTTTGGGAGATTCTGCTAAAAGCTTAGCGAATTTTTCTCAAATGCATTGTCGGTGGGTTCGCAAAAACCATTAAAAACCCAAACTAAATCTCTAAAATTTGCCAGTTTTGGTTGCGAGTATTAAATAGGATTTGTAGGTAGGTTGGAAATAATCTTTCTAACTTGTTGAGGAACTCGGCAGGTACGAAGGCAACAAAAGTTTTAAGCTAACAACTTTTGTGAGCAAACCACGGAATAGTTTGTTTCGAACAAATTTCGATGTTGCAAACAGTAGTATTAATACGACAGCACGCTTACATAACCCATTCCCCTTCCAACTATAAAACGGATAAAAGAATTAAAAAAAAAAAACAGTGTGAAGACCAAGCGACAAAAAACTCGGCAAAATTTTTTATGAGTTTTCTTCTCATTTGAAGAGCAAATTGACAGCTTCTTTTTTCCTAAGGTAAGTCCTGTTCCGATTTCTGGTGCAAACAAAAAAAAAAGCGCTGTATTTGAGCAGAGATTGCATAAAATGCTTGCTAGGCTCTTTCAATCACTTGGTTCTAAATCACGGGTCATATACAAAGAGGTGTTACACTATTTCTTTTCGTTCTTGTTCCTCTTGACTGCATACAGCAACGTTTACACACGTTAGTAGCGCTTGCATTGTTTTTCTAATAGAGGGACAAACCTGGTACTAGCACATCTTTCGAAAAGCGTAATAGCCTAAATTTGCGTATTGAGACACACGCTTGTGTGTCGCCCGCCAAGTCTGTGACATTAACATCCGTCCGATCCAGATAATAGGAGAAAGGCAACCACTAGATAGAAACTCGCGAAGCAGTCTGGCTTGTTTTCAAGCATTTGAGGAAGAACTAAAGTGCTCTTTATTTACCCTTAGAAACCCTTTATTTATATAGGTCCTGACCCCGAGCCCGCCTGGACCAGGTCTCCATGCACTGATATTTGAACATTTCCATGGGAAATAAATACGCTTTTGTAAAACAAGTCCAAACCTTTAACCCTCTGGCTTTGTCATTCTTTTGTCTGGGAGAGTCAGAAAGTAAATCGCTGACAGTGCCTCCTTAGTCTCCAGTGCCAGAGGTCCCGGGTTCGAATCCGGCCTCAGCCACCCCTGGCATTTTCGGGCAGAGAAGGGCCCTGTGATGTCTCGTGCTCATGTCGATTGTGGCATGTAAAAGAACCTAGGATTTCCGATAGGATTTACCTAGCAAAATTGACCCTCTCTCCTTCTGGCGCCATGGCTAACGCTGGGTGCGCGTCAAAAAGCTGCAGTGCCTCCTTAGTGTTTTGTTTTCATTTACATAGGTCTTATGACCATACTTTCTTCGTTTTCATTGTTTAAAAGGCGTACGATAAATCCCGTATCATACCGGTTGTAACAATGCTTTTTCTTCAAAACTAGCACGATTCCCTCTTATCAGAAAAAGCATTGTTTAAAAGTCGCACGAAATCTACTAATCACCAAAAGCATTCTTTAAAAGCCACACGATATCGTGCGACTTTTTAACAATGTTTTTGCTGATAAGTTGATTTCGTGCGACTTTTGTAAAACCTGTAATAGCACGACGTAGAGCGTAGAGTATAGTAACACACTGCCTGGTGTTTGATAGCTGAATTAATTCACTAGCACTCACTTGCGGAAATCGACCAACTTCTGGTTTACTTCCGTTTTTGTTGAACTTGTACTGTACAGGTGCTACCAATAATTACCTGCTAGTAATCAAATTTTAATTCCAATCCAGCCGTTTTTAAATAAAATGTTTTTGGTCGTGCAGTTGGTTCATCGACGTGTTGCGTTTGGTAGGCCATCTTTTCACATGTGGTTTCGTTTTAAGAGTTTACCACTGCCTGCACTGATGTGGCATCGGAATCTTGCTGAATACTTGTCTTTAACTGCATTTTGGGTTCCTGGTTAACGTTGATGGATCCTGGTTAACGTTGATGGGATCTAACAAATCGGAAACAATTTTAAGTTGGTCATTACTTGCACGTTTGTAGCACCGTACTCCTTCCACACTACGGTGGCCAGTCCGCTGCATAATCAGCTGTTCGTCCACATTTTTATTGAACAAACGGGTTGCAGTGGTAACGTTTCTTGAGTGATTTGTGTGTGGCTTTCTTTATATTTGCAACATCATAGATTTGCTTCATGTAGTTGGCTAGTTGATGCTTACCAACCTTTTGAGCTGAAAATCGTATGTTACCATCCTTACAAGCTAAGGTACGCCTGTAGAATAGTCCTTCCTTGGGTACTAAACTCAAATACTTTTTCAGAATCAAGTGAGCGCATGAATCATTATTTGGCACAGCATATTGTTTAAGCTCTTTAAAGGCTACTTTTCGATGACGAAGACCACCCTGATTTGTTTTATTGTTCTTTCGTGTAAATTTTGTGTAATCTCCAGCGGCATCATGACCAAAGGAGTACTGCTCCACCATAAGGTCGGAATGTTCATCTTTTCCTCGCATAACAAAGATTTTGCAATTTATAAAAAACACGGCATAGCTGAAACTCAATCTAATATTTTTTCCCAAATCAGTGCTTCTTCATCTTCTGAAAATAGTTGGGCTTGCTTTCGAACAATACCGATGCCTTCACATGTCAAAGATTTCATTTTAGCGTCAGTGTCACCCGAAAAGTTTTGGAAGGTGTCATTACTAACGTCGAGCAAGTTGCAGTCGTTTCGTCCACATTCCTCCCTCAAGTAACGCATTAGTCCACAACATATCGCGTATAAAGAATTGGGAGGATACCATTCATCGTCCTCTCGTTTGACTTCAGCTACAAAATAGCACAACCAATAATTCAAAATCGTGGGATCAATCAAGGAAACATCAGTTGGAATTTGTTCACCATTTGAACCCGAACGAGCATTACGTTCCTGGGCCCAAGCCGAATACACATTTACTGCCCACGACGTAGAGCGTTTGGTATTAATGCACTGCCTAGAGTTTTGCAGCTGAACTAATTCACTAGCACTCTCTTGCTTAAATCGACGAGTTTCTGGCTTATACTTGCACTCAAAACTTCGCTCTCTACTCGTTGGCTTTCTTGACTAAGCCACAAGTCATCCTCGTCTTTACAGTTCCAACACTCCCAAATCGGGTGATACGCTGTTGCCAGCCATCTTGGTAGCTTCGAACTGCGAAACGCAACAATAGACAAACACGAGCCGTAGGTAGCTAACAAGGATGCACGTGAACATTGTTAGGTACTGCCGTTGCTGCTTGGCGACATCGAAAGAAAACGAAAGTATGGCCATAAGAAACTTATAGCCATACTTTTGCAACAATGGTCCGCCGATAAGTGATTTATCGTGCGCCTTTTTCGCTAACAAGTTCCTCGGACTGAAAGAAACGTCCTTGGCTGCGCCTCGGACTTTTCTTTCAGTCCTCGAAACCTGTTAGCGAAAAAGGCGCTCGATAAATCACTTATCGCCGGATCATTGTTGCAAAAGTATGGCTATAACTATGCCGACCACCTTGCATGGTAGCAACGATAAGCTTCGTGCACCACAAGTGTAAAGTGATTTCTAAAGCGATTCTTCTTAGACTTGTAGTCTTGATTTATACGATCTTATTCTGTAGATCCCTTTGCCTAAATAAATGTCATCCTGATAAACGTAAAAACAATGGAGCCAACGTTAGAGGTGGCATGATAGAAAATTTTTTTCATCCCGATAAAACTTTTAAAATTACCGCGATAATCGATAATAACTCGATATAACACATTTTGAGGCTGAAGTAACCATTTTAATTTTGTTAATTAAAAAAACCTTGGCTAAAGCCTACAGTGCACTCCCATTTGGCCAGAGACATGAATATACACTTGCCAATGCCTATTAGTTCCTCACCATGTAGGCACAATTGAGCAGTTGTGCTGCTACTTTTATGCTTAAATATTGTTTGCATTAAACTAACTCTCCAATCAGCTAAGTGGCTAGCAACAGTATTGCACACTTGGTTGGAGATAATTCCGGACGCAATGCTGCAAACCGCTTGTTTCTAGCTATTACGGTTTCCGAGATACGACAATTTGAGCATCGAGGTTTACACGATAATACGATAAATCAGAAAAAGTGTGATGCGATAGTCGACGAAAATTTGTATCACGATATTATCGAATTATCGATTATTGTATCACCTGTAGCCAGCTTTTTGACTGCGGATGACAAATGAGAAGCAATAATTGCGAAGACAGTGTTTGCTCCATTTTGTTTAGAATTAATTTTTACTGCCAATTTTCGTTTCTTCAGCCTTCATTTTGTTTATCTGAACTAGCAGAATTCCGATTGGCGGTAGGGAAAGACATTGGATGGTGGTGACCGTCTTTGGATCACGGTATTTGGCAGTCGACACGCCGTCAAGAATCATCAACACGCGAGGGATTTTTGTCTTGAGTGACGAATTCTTCACACTTGACCAGACATAACAAGGCTGACAGCTGGGAATCTTCTCACTCCATTTGTTTTGGATCTGGCCAATGTTGTTTCTTTGGCTAGTTGATGACTGTTGGGGTCTCAAATGCCCAACGTTCGGAAATCCCGCTCTGTTTACAGCCTGTGACGGGCCCTGAATCTGAATTGGCTACTGATGCTACTTATAAGGAGAGGGACCATATCCTCGTGAGCAGATTAAGCTCCTGTCAATCTGTATTCCCTCACTCATATCTGCACTGCCCCCACAAACACATGACTTTCAGCCAGATTTCCCTGAGGAATATTAGGAACCGTTGCGGGGGTGTGAGGGATGGCAGGGGGTGTTGAGGAGGGTAGGAGGAGTGAAGGGTATTTGGAGGGTTTGTTAGTTGAGCAGTTGCTGTCTGCTTGTCGTTGGCGTTTCTGCTTTTTGGAAAAGCTCACGGTGGACTTAGACAGGTTCCATTTATGACAGGTCATTATAGATAGGGGTGTTGGGTGGGAGACAATCTCGAGGCGCAACGAGGGCAGTTTGGCAACTCCTTTTAAAAGACGTAATTTGATTTTGCAGTTTAAATGCCCTAATTATAGATCCCAGTACAATTTTATAACTTTCTAGCATAGAAACATATGTATCTACTATAATATTCATTCCATTTTAACATTCCCCCTTCCCCATGGCAGAACAACAATCGCTTACTTCGTTTGTTCTGTGTTGATTAGGTTGGAGAAATCGTGAACAGTGGTTCGAAGACGTCCTCTAATAGGTAGCGTGACTAAGAAACAGATTCTTTTCAAACATGGTTGCTAACAGCGCTAATAGTGTGGAAATCTCCCCAAGGCTTCTGGGGACCGAATATGGGCCTTAACACTCGACTAGATATTATATATGTACAACAACTGTAGCTTTCGCGTTAATTTTTTTTACAGTAAAACGTTTCAGTTGTTCTTTCAGTCGGAAGACACCCATTACGAATCTTTCGTTATTTTTTTTATTAGCTTTGTAAATATAAGAATAATTTATGTACCCTTTGTTATACACTGTAGTTCGAGTTTAAGGAGGCATACCGCACTGGGAAGATAATAGTCATCAAGATGGTAAACCACCTTTAATAGTTTCTAATTGGGCGATGCTCGGGATCGGTGGGTTCTGAAGGAATCGGTGGTGTGTGTGAGACATACAGAGGTCCTTTGAACAAGTTGAAATTCCATTTAGTTGTTAGGCGCAAGTGAAAGAGTTTGTCAGGTGCAGAAGGTCGGAGACGTTCATGTCTGGTTGAATGGCATTGACGAATCTTTTCAGAAGACGACAGCCTGTCCAGATTTGTAATGACCTGCTGGAGTCCCATTATACTGTGCACTGCAGCAATGGTAGGTAGTTTCCTGTACTTCGACCAGGACCGATATTTTTTTGTAGACACTTTGCTGTTTTGTGAATGGCAATTTTTTCTTCATTTGCTTAACTCTCTTTCTTAACACGCTGCTGACGGAGACAATTTTGTACATTCTAATACGAATCGCGAGCCAGTTGTGGGCGTAAGTCAATTCCGAACTTCGAATTAAAATTGACATAATTGCACTTTTTTGGACTTGGTAGAATTGCTTAGATGCTGGCTTGCGACTAGTGAATTGATGGAATTGATTTTATTATATTAATCTTCAATTCCGTTAGACTTGATTTGGACGGGACTTGGGTAGTTGCTAAAATTATACAATGACTCGGTAGAAATTGACTTGATGGAAGTTCCACTCAGGTTGACTGGACTTGCCAAGTAGTATACATTGGAATAGCATTGCCTAGATTTGATTTTGATTGACTTAAAATGCCTTGTTTCTCAGTGGAAGGTAGAAATAAATTGCCTGATTTGATTCAATCTGGGTCAACCACGCCCAATCAAGCCAATTCCGCAAAAATCAAATCGATTATACCCAATTTCAGCCCCCAAATTCACCAAAGTCTTCACAATTTTCGGCAGTCCTAAATTTTGCCACAATTTATCCGAAATTATTGTGGAACTGAATAGAATTGGTCAAAATATTTTTTTTGAATCGGCCAGGAATTGACTGGAACGAAGTGAAGCCAAAGAATTGATTTGAATTAGCGAATCGAGAAGACAACAGTGAATTGAATCGCATTGAAACATGCCAACGACTTGGTTGGAAATTGAATAGTGTCTCTTGAATTTTAATTTTAATTGATCTGGAATGGAATTGCTTCTCAGTGGAAGGTAGAAATGAACTTGACTTGATTTGCTGTTCATTTGATGTGTAAATAATTGACTCGAATCCATTGAAATGGAGTTTTGCCCTTCACTGCCAATAGCTTTGGATAGTATCGCCGGGAAGCACGGTCTGTTAATGGCCAAAATAATTCCATTTGAACCTGGGACTTAGGCCGCTCGCTCACTGAGCGACTTGGTTGCTGCAGCCAATGAAAATGATTAGTGCCTGGTTTTACATAAACGGTAAGCATTCTCATTGGCTGCAGCGATCAGGCCGCACGGCCAAGTCGCTCAGTGCGCGGTCGGTCTTAGGAAAAAATAACCCGGAAGTTAATTCTTACAACAATTGGGGCATCTCTTAACCGTTCCAACTAAAATGTGAGGTTTGCAGTATGCTGCAAATTTTACCTACAGTTGGAAAATCGTTTGCACACTAATGCTGTGAGCGTGGACTTGTATATGCTAATAGACAACCCGTCTTTTTTCAAGCTCTATTGCTTATTTTAACCCTTCCTCTTAGAATCCCAGTTGTTTTTTCCAGAAATTTTCCAGTCCTTGCTTGTTTCGACTACTCATGTCAGAATTCCAGTTGTTTTTTCCTAGAAATTTTCCAGTTTCTTACTTGTTTCAACTACTCATGTCAGACTTTCAGTTTTTTCCCAGAAATTTTCCAGTTTCTTACTTGTTTCGACTACTCATGTCTGAATTGCAGTTGTTTTTTTCCAGAAATTTTCCAGTTTCTTACTTGTTTCGACTACTCATGTCAGAATTCCAGTTGTTTTTTTCCATAAATTTTCCAGGTTTCTTACTTGTTTCGACTACTCATGTCAATTCCAGTTGTTTTTTCCAGATTTTTCAAGAAATTTTCCAGTTTCTTACTGTTTTGACTACTCATGTCTGAATTCCAGTTGTTTTTTTCCATAAATTTTCCAGTTTCTTACTTGTTTCGACTAATCATGTCAGAATTCCAGTTGTTTTTTTCCATAAATTTTCCAGGTTTCTTACTTGTTTCGACTACTCATGTCAGAATTCTAGTTGTTTTTTTTTTCCAGAAATTTTCCAGTTTCTTTCCTTCACCTCCATTTTCTTCCCTCTGAAGGTTAATTTCGTGTGGGGTAAAAAAAAAAATCCTTGTTCGTTACGTCATTGTCCATTATTAATTCCACAGCATACACCAAGTTTAAAAGTTGGTACATGGTGAACAGAAAAGAAAAAAACCGGTATCATATGCATTTTAAATGCAAATAAGAATTTTTCAAAAAAGCATAGCACAAAAATTTAAATTTCTTCTACTCTGATGGAAACTTCTAAATGCCAGTTGTGTTGAGCATTATTTGTTGGGGCTTGAATGTGTATTATGGCTGTACTTAAATTTTACGACCTATGAAACGAACCAATAATTCTACTGTAATTGACAATTTATCTGTGGCAGAACGTCATAAAATTGTTCTCTTATCACCCGATCACATTTTGTTTTCTACATACTTTGCCAACACGAAAGCAGCCATATTTGTGAAGTATTAAAACGGACTTGCCCACTTGGTATTTTGTCCCCATGCATATACGAAAATCGCGTTTGCAACTTTTTTGCAACAGTTTGGCTACGTTGCTAACAGCAAATCATGCTGGGAAGCAAATATCAAATACAGGAAATAATCAGCGTTAACCTTGAAATTCTTAAATAAATTATCGTGTCTTGTGTAGAGTAGGTTCAGGTGATGTTGAATGTCTTCTTAAATTAGCCTAATTTAAACTCCAATATAATAATTTGGAGGAGCCATCCCAAAAATGTGAAATAAGCCGTTTTTACCATACTGTCAGTAGATGTCAAAATCATCTCTAAATTTTTGGATATCACTGGCCTCTTGGAAACAAAATTAAAGCAATGACAGTTCTGAGCAAGCTACCTCAAACTGTTCGTTCCTGAGATGCGAAAATGTGTACTTTCCGGGTTGTTGTTGCAATTATCATTTTGACTAGTAAGTCTCGAAGAGAAGAAGCTACACTGCTTTTTTGACTGAGGTTGGTGTTAATGACATATCGACGCGCCATTAACCCCCTCCCCCCTCCCCCCCCAAAAAAAACCTTGCCATTTGATGAGTGACGACAGATATTCGTGAAGATTGTTAGTTATAGTCAATACATTTGCTAAAATTTGTAATGGCAATAACTTGGGGGGGGGGGAAATTGAGGCTTAATGGCGCGTCGACAGCCACAACTTAGGGATCGACCGATACAGAAAAATACCGATCCGACCGATACCGATTTTCCCCTCACACGCCGATCCGATGCAGATCCGATACACCGATACAGATATACCGATACCGGTTTTTATAAAAAAAAAAAAGTCAATGGGTCAGAAAGTCAAACGCATACTTCATCATTATGAAACTGGTGTGCAAGAAAATTAAATTTCTAATTTTTTTTTCTCAGTGGTGGCAGATCCGTAAATGTACCTTCGACTGTAAAAAAAAAATCCAGAGTACACTGCAGGTAAGCCTAATCCCAAGAAGCCCTGCCCTGATTCTGGCAATGCACACACGTTGAATTTACTAAGCTGCTGTGCAGATGACGTCATGGGATTCAAGTGATGCTATGCAGGAAAGGTTTCTCACAAGCTAGGTGGCGTAGCCAGTGTGCACGGAAGTTGGTCGCATCGGCTAAAATATCGGTAAATAAACACCTTTACAGATCCGATACCGATACACAAAAAATACCGATACCGATTTTCATATCGCTTTATCCCTACAACAACTACAATGGGAACAATACCTTTTCACTGTGTCAATTTTCTCTTGGAATTCTCTTCCGCGGTATATGGAGTTTGATTCCTTGCCAATTTTTTTTTATGTCTTTGCTTTCACCGTAAGCTTATAAACTATGTTCGTGGATCACATCGATTCTTTTTTTCGTGTGTGCTTATTTATGTACTAGGTTAGGGTTGTATTCCTCTAATTAGTCAAGCTATTATGCATACAGGTTATACACGTCAAAATACACGGATCTAATTTGTTTGAAGGTCGTACGGTGAGTATCAATCAACAAGGAAAAGTGTTAAGCCTCATTACTTTAAGAACAATTTGCCTTATTTGCTTTTACAAACCGTCGACAGCAAGACGTGCGATAAACACAACAGCCTGCTTCCGTTCCGTTAAGACGGAGAAAAAAGAGCAGGATCTCCTTTTATTTAGCGTTCGTGCAACTCGTTTAATGGCGTAATAGGCGCAAAATACAAACGAGGGAGCGTGCGATTTGACTTTTAGTAAATTAGGTTTTTGATTTGCGTGGTTTCCAGTTCCTCATCTGGTTTCGTCGTGTCATGATTGGGAAGTCTGTGAGAGGAGGCATCCCCTTATTGTTATGATGTCACGCTAGGCACCTTATCATTACTGATTTGGTATGGTCAGGTGAGACAGGCTGCTCTGTCAGTCAATCTAGCAGCACATACACAGTTAGGAGAGAGAGAGAAAGTGGCTGCTGCTGCACTGTTGCTTGAAAAACCGGCTTGTGCTTCGGTTTAAAAAAAAAATAAATAAAAAACTTAAAAGCCAGAGGCTTGTGTCAGATGATTAATTTTTCCATCATGACTTTCGAAGGACAAGGTTTGGCAAAGAGAAAGAATAAAAAGAGAGAGAGAAAGCAAGCCATGTTCGTTTTACGAACATTGAAAGATAAATGAAGCGACTGATTACTGTTCATTGTGCATTCCGTGGGTGATGAATTGTTGTTGGATAGCTAGTTGTTAAATGGGATTTTTGCTGCTTAGTCTGGCGTTACAGTAACGCTTCCACTGATTCTCATTCGCTCGCTTAGACATGCAACGTCAGCTCCTGAAATCTTCGGCTGGGCACACAAGATTTTTTTTTGGGCAAGATGTTGCCTACCGTTGGGGGAAAATCCAGGGAAAAATTTTTACATTTCTATTTATTTTTTGATTTGTTTTATTTATTTATTTCTCGTTTCAGCCATTTCCTCGTTTTTTTTTTAAGCCTTGCAAATCTGATAAAAATGGATTGAAAACCCTACGAATCAATCTGCTTTCTTTTCCTCGTTTTTAACCAAGAGTGACTTTCCTGCCTGTATTTGTTTATTTACCTTCTTTGTTTGTTGGGCTTACCACTTAAGCTTGTAATTACATTTTCTTTGGGGCCAGTTTTTGGTTTGGCAAACATGCCGTGGTCTGGTGTAGGTTGCTATGCAACATGTAATAATGTAGGGACTAGACGACTATTGTTTGATTGTTTATTACAGGATAATTTAATACAATATACAATTTTCTGCTCCAAACTGAGTTATTTTCAAGATATCTCCAGCTGCTAACCAATAAAAGTACTCAAGAACACATTGAAAGTGTCACATTTGGCACTGAAAAATTTGGCATTTGTCATGAAAGTCTCCTGCTGACCCCGCAACAGTAGGTCTGTTTTATATCAGTGCCCAGATTTCTGTACCAGTTGCCATAGAAACGAATGTATCTTGCTCCTGTACTACGTGAGTAATAGAGTTCATATGTTTTCTGTTCTGTTTTTAAAAACAGATCTTCTGAAAGTTGTTCAGAAGATAAGACTGCCGAAGACTATTTTCCTTAATGGATCTGCCATTAACTTAAGTAAATGC
>JAHWFP010200846.1:0-32016 GCA_023313725.1 Lithobius niger | reverse complement strand
AAAATATTAACACTAAACCTGCAAGAAACTAATACAAAACTAATAAATATTAGCATGAAACTAGCAAGAAACTAACACAACATTTTAGCATGAAACTAGAAAAAACCTAACACGAAACTAGTAATATTTTATCATGAAACTAACAAGAAACCATCAAAATAGTAACACAAACTATTTCTTTTTTTAGCAAAAGAAGAAATTTTTGGACTTTTTCCATTACATAACGATGGAAATAATTTTGTCAGGAATGTTGATTTACATTTTGAGTGTACGACCAATGTTTATAAATCATAAACAGTTTTTTAGCAGGAAACTTAGCAAGAAACTAACGTAAAACTAGCAATATTTTAGCAAGAAACTAGGAAGAAACTAACACGAAACTAGCAAAATAGTACAAACTGTGGACTCGGGGGCGTTTGCGTCTCCGTAAGGGCAAAGATGAAATATGAAACGAAAGATGTTGGGCGGTTTCATCAGCTTCAAACGAAGACGCGGGATGCCTACATCTAAACCGCTTCGGGGACAATCCCTACAGAAAGTTTGTCCCTGGCACGATCTTAGAATAAGCGGGTTGGGGTGAAAAGGGCGCCAGAGGTTATTCTGTGGATCGTGAGTCAGGCAATTTTTGTACAAGTGGAAAAACAGAATAATCACATGAGACTTTGAGTAGGGGACTGTGAATAACTCCTGTATTTAATCTTCGAACTGCACAATTAGTTTACACGGCAAAATATCACATGTCGCTGACAAGCAACGGGGCGTTAACGTAATTGTTGACATGAAATTAGGGGAGGCCTGAGCGAATTAGCAATGCATAGGAGGGCCATGTTGGGGTAGTCACTAGGGTAAATATCAGAACAGGTTGACTTACAGTACTTGGTCGGAATGGCGGCCGGCACATTCCATTACGCCTGACGGAGGTCCTAGGTATTGGGATCCGTCTTCTCATACCTGGGATCTACGCAACACGGCCACGCCACTGGGCAGAATACATAGCTACATGGCCTCCTTCTGCTTGGCTGTTTCGTCCCTTGACATTTTATAGTGGTAAAAGTCTGGGGAAAGGCGGCCTGCGCCTACGAGGATCAGCAAAGGAGTATAATAAACTAAAAAGGCTGAAACGAATAACAACCAACACTAGACAAGGTAACAATGGCTACCCTGCAAGCGTAGTGTCTTGCAACAAAAGGGGAACAGTGGAGCGAGAGCTTGCCTGGACTAACAATAGGACGTTTAAGAGTTGGGAGTTTTAGCTGTCCAAGAGCAACAGCTCCAAGGAGTAGGACAGCCGGCGAAACGGTCTAACATTTCCCCCTCGAGGGCGGGCAAGTTTTCGCCCAAAGTGAGGTCACAACCCTACAGAAGTTAGAAAATAACAGGTGAAAAAAGACAGGAATTCACATTTGTCACGCACATAGACAGTTTCCAAAAAAAATTGTTACAATTGTTATAAACACAATAAATACAATTATAACAATGTATTGTGCTGTGTCCCCCCCCCCTCGTGGGCGTAAAAAAGAGCAAGTCCATGTGGGTAGCAGAGCGTCGGTAACGAACATTGACCTCATAGGAAAACATAGGAAGCAAATTTCTAACAACAGAAAGAATACGCAAATGGGAAAGTACGCGGATAGGAAGGAGCATAGCCTAAGAAGGGCATAATACCAACAATGCAACTGAGCAACTAACAAGTGCTAAAATAAATGAGATATACATATTACAAAGCATTAGAGCATAGCCCAACAAGGGCATAAGGGAGCCGAAGAGCATAGGATAAATGACATCGCAAAAACGAAACGGAGTTATTTGTTAAGGCGCTAGTCGGAACGCTACATTATGGGAGTGAACAAGGTTTAAAAGGTAAGTTAGTTACGTTTGACCAATAAACACACAAGAAATACATAGTAAATAGCATCGATTCACACTACAGGAGCAGAAATAAATAATCCCAGAGCTCGTAGGAAGGACCGCAAACGGGCGGACACGGTGGGCTTCGTAAAAGTCATCAGGTACCAAAGCCTCAGTGGGGACATAGCGTAAGTCGAGTTTCCCCTTCGTTACGAGGTTGCGTAGGTACCAAACCTTCCTGACGTAGTGCTTTGATCGTGCGCCCAAATCAAGCTTATGGACAAGGGCAATCAAGGATTGGCTGTCAGTGGTAAGCGGTAGGGGGTAATCCGGCGGATGCGCGGCTCCAAAATCAGAGAGCAGGACTTCCACAGGACTTCCTGAGCACACTCTGTCGCAGCGACCAACTCTGATTCCATGCTGCTTAAGCACGTGACACTTTGCTTCTTGGACTTCCAGAATACAACTGCGCCGTAGACGGTCACCATGAATCCAGAAAAGCCCTTCCCATCATATGTGGTACTCCACGAAGCATCAGAGGAATTGGTGAGGCCGGCAGGGGCTCCCCAAGGGTAGACCATCCGGTAAGATCGTGTTGTACATAAATATTTGACGACCCTTTTAGCCGCCTCAAGGTAGATTATTCTCGGGACTTGAGAGAAGCGGAATAGAGAACGCACGGGGAAGGCTATGTCCGGTCTTGATCCTTGGGCTATGTACTGCAGTGAGCCTATAATAGTCTGATACATTGTCACATCGCACGGCGGCAACTCAGAAAAATCGTCCAAGTGTTGCGAGAGTAGCAACGGGGAGTGCACAGGTTTGGCGTTCCTCAGTTGTACGGCATCCACCACACGGTCAATGTACTTCCGTTGCGCCAGGTACGCCGATCTCATTCGCCTCAAGGTAGTAGCCCAAATATAACACGTTAGAAGTCTGGATGAAGGTGAAATGGGTGTTTATATCTGCTGCAACCTCGTCCATCAGTGAATCGTCGCCACTAGACAAGCAGTCGTCCACGTGAGTGCACATTGCCATGAAACTTGTGTCTCTTTTCAGAATGAATACACACGGGTCGATCTGGAGTTGGCGGAGCCCACACTTGACGAGGGTGTCGCGGAGGTGTAGGAACCAACACCGGCCTGAAGAAGGAAGACCATATAAGGCTTTTAAAAGATGACAAACGACATCCTCGGGGGTTTAGGACATCCCGCAGGAGGCGCCAGGTAGGCCTCCACGTCAATTTGTGAGCGGATATAGGCCTAAGCTACATCGTAGCAATGTATACAGCTAGACCTGGAGGCTGCTAGACTTAGCAGTATCTTCAAGGATTGGGCCTTGACGACCGGTGAGTCACTATAAAGGAAATAGATGCCCGGCCTTTGGTTGCAGCCACAGGCGACAAGTCTCGCTTTATATTTGTGGAGGGATCCGTCGGAATTAGATTTTCGGGTTAAGACCCATTTGGACCGCAGTATCTTCTTCCCAGGGGGGCGAGGGACGAACTCCCATACAGCTAAGCCGTCCAGCATGTCTAACGCCGCCTGGATAGCGCGTTTCCAATGGTCTCTATCAGGGCATGCCATGGCTTTTTAAAAGTGGCAGGATGACGATCTGGCAGGTGAGCTTCCGTACTTCTGCAGAAAGCCCAAGCTTCGTAAGGGGCGTAGACAAAGTCCACATCAGGTGAGGGGCCTGTAAGAGGGCTTGGCTCGGCAGTCTCTTCAGCAACTTCACTACCCTCTGGTAGGCATGAGAAGAGGGTCATTTGTGGTGGATGAGAGAAAGAGTTTGGGTCCTCTGGCAAACCAGCTTCAGCAGCGCCAGTTTGGTGCAGTTTTGGCTCGCACACATCCAACAATTGTTTCGAACCGGGTAGATGTTGGTCCGGAGACATGATTGGGTGTTGCAACTGGGGTATGAGTTGAGCTTGTGGTCCAGTCGTGGCTGAAAACGTGAGCGAGGCCTAGGCTTAGGTTTATTACTTGGCGGCAGAGGGGTGGGGCACCGGAACTGCATACGTCTCGAAAAGGTTACCCTTTTCACCGAAGAACAAATTAAGCGGGTAAGGCCTCTTGTCGGTGCGAACATAGATACCCCCTCGGCGGGTATTGCAGTTATAGCCCGAGCACAGGAGCATACCTAGAGAAACAAGGTACGTCCTTGCATTAGGGACCAGGACGACATCACGTAGTAAAACATAGTTCTTGTACTGTGCGCCGTCGGGAGTCACACCCACAATGTACACATCACCAACACTGTATCCAATGGTGAAGGCACCAGTCGTGGCCAGATCGACGCGGACCTTGCAGATGAAATCACGTTGGTGTGGTACACCTCCATTAAAAAAAAACGCCTTCGTTATACGGAATTTACTACAGTTGATAACAATGCTAAATCGGATGCTACGTCTATAGTTGAAAGATATGCCGTTCTAGAACGACGCACTTAGGGCTACAATAATAGACAACTATGAGTTGACCTTATAACAATAAATGGACCACAACAATACGTTTAACAAAGCTTGTAGCACGTTGTTCTGGCAATTGTTACACGGTAGCCTCTAAGCAGGTTCCCAAGCACCAGAAAACCATGTTGTCTAACAACTAAAAACGCTAAAAATTCAACATTTTTTCATAATTCCTGCGCTCAAGGGCGCCCACACATTGTGACACTTAAATAAATAGCGTGATTTCTTCTCCCCCCCCCCCTCCCCTCCGTGAGTACCGTTAGATAGGTTGCCCCTTTGGTAAATAAATCTTTCAGAATATATATATAAAAGAAGATATTTCATGACACAAGGGTTACAAATTTCTTTAGTCTATTGGGAAAGTTGACACAAAGTCTAGAATGCTCACAAAAAAACAATTGAAAACCTGCTTATATTTAACGTATTTCTTATCATGTGGCTTGGAGTAAGGTCGTGTCTCCTTAATGAAGAAATGGAATGAGAAATGGAATAGAGGCAGTGGAGGCACGAATTTTTTTGAAGTGTTTAGGAGGCAATGTTCGAAAAAAACAGCATCTGTCTCAAACTCCTACTGGAAATGTTGCTCGTTTTGACCGTATTTTCTTTTTTTGCTACCACATCCCCAGTATTCTTGTAAGTCTGCAAATGCTATTGCTTTTATTTGTAACTAGGGCATAATTTTTTTGACGAGTTCAAATATTATTTTCAGAAGCGGTTTCGAAGTCCAAAATCTGATGCAAATTCTATATTACGTCGAATGTGACAACATTCAGTATGTTTAAAGGTCTACTTTTTATACCTTTTGCATGCAAAAGAAGATAACGGAAAATACCCTGTTTTTTACCTCCACAGGAAAAATTAAATTGCACGAAACAAAATAAAACTAACACTAAGCATTGAGCATCAAAATATTACACCAAAAAAAAGCACGTTAGCATATTGGCTAAATGACGCGAATGAAACTGCAATAAGAAATGTAGTCTTCACTGCATTCCATTACACTACATTCCCCAGATGTTTTTTCTTTAATTGATTGAATTTGCATATAATTTATTTACGACCATCCTACAATCTTTTAGCTATTACATATTAGAGTTAATTTCACTCGAACAATTTTTTTAGACGATCGGTTATAATTCTTTTTCGCATATTTAAGAGTCAAGAACTCCAAAAGTCCTTAACAAGTTTTTACTGATATTCGAACTTAAATCCACAAATAGGCATCGAATGGTATTGGTAAGTTTGGAATAAATCCCATAATGGGTTCGTAGTTTTCACAGATTCACACAGACATATACAGCCTGACAAAAGCACTGGATGACAAGCTCATTTGCTTTGCTTCGCACTGCACGTCATTAAAATGAATCCTTAGGACTTTACACAACTTCTAAATGCTGAATAACGGAACCTTGGTAATGTTTTAATCTTCTGTACAGCCCAAACGGCTGGGATGACTATAACAACGGCTTTGTCCCTCCGTCCGTCGCCTTTTTAGCGGTAATTTAGTGGAGTTTAAAAAACATGGCAAGTTAAACATCGTTGATTCCTTATACCTAATAGGCCTTCTCGACGTAACTCAACAAAATAATAACATTTGATCGTCGCATTTAACCATTACAGGAAGACTTGCAACCATACAAAAACAAAAGGATTCCGTTAACGACACACATTAGCTTCATTTGAAAAAAAACCGCTTCTTGGATACCGCTTCTGCACGGCGATGCGAATCCCGAACATGAAACCTGAAGTTTTGTCACTGCGAAACGGTGTGTAAAACGAAAGTTTAAAGCAGACTACATGTTTACCGCAGCACGAAACAGTAACATGCCGGCGTCTAATAGTTTAGATTCCTAGTTGCCAGACCACGGCAATGGCAATGCAACGTGTCTCGATTCTTGAACCCAATTCTCCATTAGCTGCAACATACGAAATTAAAACGACAGGTAAAAATTAGGCTTAAAGGCCAAAAATTAATCCTAAAAGCTAACACATTTTAACCTACAAAGCCAACACGTTTTTAGGCGCTATATAGCCTAATAGCGCTAATAGAGTTGTTGCAATGCTTGATAGAGGTGTGCTTCTTAACATTTTCGTTGGTGTCAAATTTTATCCTCATTTTGAGTCTTCTGAATATTGTTAAAACTATCGTACTGATGATTACTTGTCTTGCAGTTAACTGCCTTATTATTAATATTTTTAATCTAAGGAAGCCACTTTGCGCAGCAGTTGTAAGAATTATAGACGGCGGCAGCCTGAACAGCAGTGGCTAAAGCGCAATTTTATTTTTAGTCTGGGGCGATGGCCCACATCTTTAGTGTGGGCTGTGCAAAGAATCTGCAAATAACTAAACAGAAACTAAATTCTGGATTAAATGAAAGCCTATTAAAATAAATATGATACGTAGCTTAGACCTATTTGAAAAAAAAAATAAAATAAGAAAAAGGCCATCAAAAAGCAGCAGTAGGACACACCAAAAAGGTGAAGAGCCCAAACTTAGCTGAGTGAGTATTCCACCCAGACAGGGTTCCCACCAACCTGGAGAAACTGTAAAACCTGGAAACTCATGGAATTTAAACTACATTTGAAACTCATGAAAAACTCATTGGATTCTCAAGATTTTTCACACAAAAAAACTGGAAAACTAAGGGAAAAAGCAAAGCCACACTTTTAGGCCTACTCGTAAGTGTATTAAACACATTTTGTTAAGACATTGACAATGTCACATCGTGGCAAAATAAAATTTATCCTTGTATTTCGGTGTTGTAACCTAAAAATTCATTAAATCGGGCTACTCTTTTGCACTGATGAGTCTTAAAAACAAGTAAAACTTGGCAAAACGTGGGGGAAAATGTCCTTCCTAAAGTTACGGTAATTACCCTGGAAATTAACCTCAACTACTCTGGAAAACCTGGAATACTCAGGGAAATTATTTCGGTATTTTGGTGGGAATCCTGCCAGATTTTTAAGGATCATTAACAAATATGGTAAAGTCATTAAAATAAATACTAGATATACATATGAAATAAAATTTTGTTCGCTCCGCCTACAATAGGGCCAACGCCTGTCTCCTAATAAAATAGAGATCGCCATTGCAGTGCGTGATAGAGGTGTGCGCCGAAACGTTTTCGTTGAAAAAGTGGCGGAATTGGTGGAAGTGTGGAGAAGACCGGTTGCGACTAGGTAGTCGCCAGCCGCTTGGTTTTTTGGTTCATTTTATTATTAAACTCGTACTAGCTATATGTGGTTATTCAAATTATTAGCTACTCGACGCAGCACGTTGTTGTGTTTCATTTTGTCCCAACTACACAAATGTTCGAAAAGCGTTTTATCCCATGTAACCAATGCCAACTACGGTATCCGGAAAAAATGCCCCCGACAAAGCGCCCCCTGGAAAAAACGCCCCCAGGAAAAATCGCCCCTAGGAAAAAAGCCCCTATGAAAAAACGTCCCCTAGGAAAAAACGCCCCCAAGTAGGGGAAAATGCCCCAGTTTGTTGTCATCGTAGCTGAGCTTCAGTTTTAAGATGGCTCATCTATATGGGCATTAGCTTGCTTCAGATAACTTAATGCTTCAAGAAATTTATTTTAAAAAAGTATCTTTGTGTATTTACCATCCGTTTACAATTTATTTTTAGCTACTTTTTCCTTAAACTAAACGTCTTTCGCTGTCAAAAACATCCAGTGAGATTCATTATTGAGCCGATTCATCTGTACGAGCATAAGTCTGCTTCAAATGACTCACAGCTCCAAGAAGTTTATTTAAATAATATGAATGCACATTTACTCAACTTTCCTCGTTTACAATTCACATACTTAGCTATTTTTTCCTTAAACTAGGCTTCTTTCTCCTTCAAAAAATCTATGGATCCAGAACACCGTCTCCATTTCTTGATATCTCCCTATTCTAGACTATCTCCGCAGAATCACCCACAATTTTAATCCCACTAGGTCGTATCAGTTTTTAAGAAAAACAGTATATCTTTTAAGTAAACCAAATACAAACGGAGCGAATGTCATAAAGGTACAAATTCGCTAGAGGAATCCCTACTGGGGAGGTGAAATTGCTCACAATTGTAATGTGTCTGTCTAAGTTGTATAGGTTTTTAAGAAGGTATATCTTTAAAGTAAATCAAACGCAAACGGATAGGGTGTCGTAAAGGTACTAATTCACTAGCGGAATCTACTCAGCACGTGGAATTGCTCACAATATTTAAACTTTGAAAAAAACATTTTTGGAGCCTAACATCATCTGAAGCAAACTAATGCTTGTGTAAATGAACCTGCTCAATTTTGAACCTAACCACTTATGGTTTAGAAATGGAGTGAATCTGGAAGTGCGAACCAAAAACCATTTACTTAGGACATTATTTCCTGGGGTCTTTTTTTCCCTAGCGGCGTTTTTTCCTGGGGGCGTTTTTTCCTAGTGGCGTTTTTTCGTAGGGCGTTTTTTCCTAGGGGCATTTTTTCCCAGGGGCCTTTTGTTGGGGGCGTTTTTTCCGGGGGCGTTTTGTCGGCGCCCTTGAACTGCCAACTGCAGGCTATATATTTTAACAGCGTTTTAAGAGGTTTTACTAGCGAGATACAAACTACTAGGTCTTCGCTTATCTAAAATGATCGAAAAGTAGTACTGTGTATGAGCAATAATTTATAAGTGAGCATTGATTTTTCCCTTAATGTAGCAGTATGGCAGTGGGCTACCAAGCTGAACAGGAAGAAAAAAAGTCTCAGTGTGCACTGCCAGCTTTGTGAGCTATTCCAGGTGACCTCAAACGAAGGAGCAAGCACACTCTACTGGTCAGAATTGGTCGACTTCAGGTGTGGTGCGTGGGTGTTCAGAATAGTGTAAATGTGGACGATAATGTTGAAAATGTATTCGTGTATCATTATGAAGCGCTGTGTAAATCAAAGCCGTTTAAATTAGGATTTTTTAATTGTCATTCGGTTCCATTTAGCCCTCTAGTATATATACTATATAGCGTATGTGTTTTGACTAGATCTATGCAGCAGCCTTTTACCTTATTCTTTGTGCAGAGAAAAATATATTAAAACGACAATGGAAACAATTTTTTTAGATCCTAATGTGAATTTAAAGAAATCTAGTAAAAATTTCCAGACGACACATTTTTCATATAACTGATACTTTGCTTTCATTTTGAATTCCAATTCCTGACCAGCTTTAGTTATGAACACTTGAGTATGCCTATTCGTATTCTGGATGAGATTATGTGCACTTGTAAGGGTTTTAATTAAGCCTAATTGGTCTTTATTACAGAAACAATACATCTAATTAATTATGTATGAAAGCTCATATATATCATATAATTTTTAATAGATTACTTCAATATTAATCCCTAACAGATTAAAAGGCTCCAGTTGATCAGATAAGATAGGAGCCCCATCTTTTCGAATACGACCTAGGAGTTGCGTTCCGAGAAACCAAACCACCATAATTACTTATTGTAAGAGATAAGGCTTGGCATTGCTTTACACTAGCTTATCAGAGTAGCTATTAATTGATTCCGAGAACTCTTAATAGTTTCTAAGAAGAGAATCCCATTAAGATAAGATCAGCGCTAATGATCGTTTAGTTCCAACAATAACAATCAATCATTGTTAAAACGGATACCCGCACGACAGGTTAATTAAGATAGGGACTCTTAATGGAGTGATACTAAGAACTCACTAATGTACTTTCAGAACAAGACAATACTTTGATTGACAGGCACAGCGGTTCCCTAATTAAGTGACGGGTCCGAACTGTCAAGTCTTTAAAATTCTCCGTAAATCCAATCAATCAGCTTAGACAGTGATTGATGTGGCCGCGATAACAATCGCATATAAAACGCGACCCAGGAATGCACAAGGCATTCGGGTTCCTTCAGCGCTTCAATATTGTTAAAATCGTGCACGCCGGTCAACATTCCTGAGGGCCGTTCCAGAGTACGGACACGGGAGATAGAGCCGTCCTAGCGACGGAACGCCAACCGCAGCGTTAGGCTAATACACCGCTTGTTAGTCACATCCAAGTTCTCATAGAGCTAAGTATCCATAGCATGGCTTCGGCTATATCTATAGTTATTATTAATAGTATTCATGCAGTGATTATTACTATACAGATGATTAATACAAGCGCATTTTAGTTAATCAACGCCGGTCAATTAACTTAACAGTTAGGATAATTATTCCAACAATAAATAGTTTACCGTAATGTCAATCGCTACTCCTTGCGTAGATTAATTGTAATCATGTCGATCGTTCTTTTATCTCTCATGTTGAATTAATAGACCAGTGCAGTCCATATTTTGTTAAAGGAGAGAGTGTTGATTAAAGGCCCAGGTTAACATTACCTTGTTTATTATTTACGCCTACCCTTTCCAGTGTCAGATACACATGTTAGAGTACTGACTGAATCCAACTAGCTATCCTGATAATAATGTTCTCTCTGGTCAAATGGTCACCGGAAAAGAACATTACAATGGTGTGCAAAAGTGGAATTCATCACTCTTAAATCCCTGGAAAGATTTTTGTTAGACATTTAGTTGTGCTTGATCAGTAACATAGCGAACGATCATTGTTGTTAGTAAACATTTTTTTTTAAGCGCGAATATTTAGTAGCCTACACGCACGCGAAATTGATATTGTCAGCTCTGTTATGAAAATAGTATTTTTACCCTTGCTAGGCCTTGATTAGTTATTGTGCGCTAATTACAGGTTGGTTACAGTTGAAATTGCGGAAGTATATTTTCCAGTATCGAAATACATGTGCATTTAATAATTTGCTTGCATTTTAAAGGATCCGTATACACTTTGTAATGAATTTTGTCGATTAGACAAGATATAGGCCTAACACCAGTGTATTGCATTTGGTTATTGATCACCATAGTGTTGATTTTGTGTGGAAAATTTTGTGGTTTAGTTTAAAATAATCAGTAGCAAATTATTGCCGACTTCAGGTGTTTAATTTTGGGAAAAACGTAATAGTTTTCATTTAAACTGAAAATTCATTATTTTGTGGGAAAAGCTAAGATTTTTTTTTGCATTCACAAATTTAGGTATTGTGCTGCAATAAGCGTTAAATTTAGATTTAATAAATCTAGTTAAATAATGCCTAGAACTAGAAGTAATCCTGCCAGAGGCACAGTTCAAGTCTCTTCGAGAGGCAGGCCCATAAAGCGACCTCAAAATCGCCAAGATTTTGTAGAATTCACGGATAATTCTGTTAGTACCCCAAAATTGGATAATACTAATACTACCCCTGACGAATCAGATGATGAGTCAGTTCATTCACTTAACATCAATGAGATTTATACAACATTAGATTACCACCACCTAAACGAATTCGTTCTCATAAACGCTCAAATCAGAACGATAAGGATCGCACTCAGTCTGGAAACTCTCACTAAAATCATGCACTTTTAAATTCTCAAGTACCGCTTAGTACACAGGTTTCATTACAAACTCCAGCACCACCAAATAAGCAAGTTCATTTAAACCAAACAGTGCCACCAAACCAAACTATGCCATTAAATTTAGTCACCCCACAGCATAATTTTGTGCCACCTATCCTAACACCACAAATGCCTACCTTACAAATGCAAAATAATACTCAAGTACCACTTAACATTCAGTTGCCAGTAAATATGCAAAATCTAAATCAAACCCATGTACCCTCTACTCCAAACGTAGTAATAAATTCACCGGTTACACATGGAAATCAAACTCCGTTAACAGTAACCCCTAATCACTTTAATAGACAACCAATTACCATGATGGAAGATACCCATCTCCAGAAAATTTTAGACCATACTTTAGCAGTGTGTTTACAGTCTTCTAACGAAAATGCAAAAACAGTAAATGATAATCATTTACAAGTATTAAGAACCATCACAACCGCGAATCAAAATAGAGATTCACGTCATAGAACTAGACTTTGGGAAGAAGTACGAGCAACCAAGAAAGTTATATTACCTTTTGCAGGAGATGATACTTTAGATATTTTTGCTTTTGCGTTAATGGTTGAAAATGTGCGTACATTAGATCCTTCATTAGAAGATACAGAATTAGTTTCGATAGCATGCAGTAAATGTACAGGACCAGTTGCTATTTATTTGGCCATGAACCCGAAGCTAGCCACTTCATAAAGTTGGGAAAATTTAAGGAAAATTTAATCGATAGATTCGGTTGCGGAGGAGAAATCATCACACCAAATTTATACAACTAAACTAAAAAAAGGGAGAAACTATCGAAAATTTCGCTGCTAGACTAGAGAAAATGGCTTCACAACTTTGGCGAATTAAACCCACGGATTCTGCATCCCAGTGGGAATTTAAACAATTAGCTAAGAATGACAGCATGCGTTCAGTATTTCTGCACGCTACGCCTAGAGAAATCGAAGTTCACGTTATATCTCAAATGCATACTACGTTTAGGGATACGTATAATTCAGCTATCTATAAACGGGCAGTTTTGGCAGGACTTCAAGGGGAAGAGAATTCTAACTCAGATAAAACAGGAACTAAACAAATTTCTAACGTTGAAGCTAACAATCTTGCTTTCGGCACAATGCTAGATAAAATAACTTCGTTAGAGAAGGGAATAAACAAAATCCAGAATGCCAACCTAAACTCAATGAAGCTAAAGTTAGTGCAATAAACACAAATAACTTGCAAAATAAATCTTGTTACCGTTGTTTGGCCCGCGGACATTTAAAACGAGATTGTCACACCAAGGAGAAATCCTTACAACGCGTTAGGCAACGCCACGAACAGCGTAACCAGGAAAGCGGATTTTATAACAATAAACCTTACGCGAAAAATGGTCGCGGAAGAAATAAATATAGAGGTAATAACCGCGGAAAACGGGGAAACTATTTTTCTAGATTTGACAACAGGGATTCGGTACAATTAAACAAGAAAAGTAACAACCCTTACGCATTCCAAACCAAAGCCAATAGTAATAACAATAACGGCGGACAACAGTCACAACATAATAACGCGAATAACGGTAGACAAAATCAGAATCACAACCAAAATCAATACTATCTTAGATAAATAACGGGAACCAAAATCGCGTTCCAGAACACGCCACCGAAGTAGAACAGGGTGATACAGTAAGCCTAAATAATGTTAATTGAAAAAACGGGCTCATAGCCTGAATAACGACAGGGATTCAGAGCTAGGAGAAAACCAGTCAGAACAGGGCAACAATAATCAAAACCAGTACGTTACCTCAGTTCAGGCTCAAACACCTGTTAAACAAACTTCAAGCGTAAACGCATTCAAAGCAAAATGTATATCATTATTTTCGAAAGAAGTAGCAAATAAATTAATGCTTAAACAATACTCAGACGCTGAATGGCATCAACAAAAGTTAGCTTTACCCGATCGTACGTTAGCGTTACCGCGTTTAGTGTCATATTTCGGTAAAATTCCATCAAAATATGTTGCAAGGTCATTAAAAAGCAATCAAAACCTAGTTAGTGAATTCCTCGCCCGCGACTCATATGTCGCTAGGCAAGGGAGGGAATTTGCTCACGAGCATTCAAGCTCAACATACCGCACCATCTAGCGTCCGAGATTGACACCAAAGGTGAGTCAGGCGAGCGGAACGAAGTAGCGTTCGACTCGGAACAAACAACGCCTAACGTAAACAACGTTCAGGTTAACACAGTTTTAAATAAAGCTAGTGTTAATATTCCCGTCCACATTTAGTGCCCGATGTTGGACTTAGGCCATAAATATGTTTAATCGAAACAGGTTCTTCATTATCATTAATTACGAACACTGCAGCACAGCGCATGCTTAACAATCTTAAGGTTAAATGTCATGTACTTACAATGATTATGCCAGTTAATTTAGTTGGTGTAGGGAATCAGCAGATTAAAACAAGTAGGAAGATAGTAACCACTATAGGAAAATATGAATTTTCTAGGGATCAGGAATTCATTATTGTTCCCGACGGTTCATTTGGTAACATTTCGGTATTATTAGGATATGAATTCTTTCAAACAAATCAGATTCATTAGTCTTAAATTGCTCCGATAATATTTTAACCATCGGAGATTTAAAATTCCAAATGTCAGCTTCACCAGAGCAGGTGTATATAGCCTATAATCAAAACAGGGAAATAATAAATAGGGAAAGTTATAAGCCTAGTCACATTTACGTAGCCACGCTTAACGTAGCTACAGACGAAGAAAGCGAGGATAATCCTAAATCAACATGGAACTGTACACCTAAACAACAATTAATAGACGTTACAGTCTCTTTGTTTCGAGACGAAATTATTCCATCTAATTCAGAGTGTAGAATAACCGGAATTTTACACTATCTCTTTCCCGAAATACAAATAGGAGCTTTCGAACCTGAAAATAGCGAATTTCCTGTACGTCTTGCACATAGTCTTGTTAACACAACTCCAACAGGTATTATCCCAGTTATGTGTGTAAATTTTAATGGTTTTGACGTAGAATTAAAATCAGGTACGATATAAGGAACATATACCACCGCGATTATAGATTACGGCGATGAGACTTCGTAGACACGTGCAGTTCAGATTCGCCAGCCACAAGTCCCATTGAGAAACCTAAATCTCGAAGTCCTATCGAGATATCTAAAACCGCAAACCCCACAGAGATGCCACATCCCGCAAACTCCATCGAGATAACTCAGCAACAACAAGCCAAACAGAACGATAGCTCAGCTAGTAGCCTAACAGACGCGCCTAAGCCTAAATCAAGGGAAGAGCGCGACGCGGAATGGGAAAGTTTAAAACATAAATTTACATTTCCAGATTTAAACAAAGATGAAACAGGAATTTCTAGATATGTTGAAAAATCATCAAGATTCATTTTCAAAAAACGATTTTGATCTAGGTTGTTTTGAGGGATACGAAGTTTCTATCGAAACTGGCAACTCTCAACCAGTAAGTTCAAAAATGTATAGAGTTCCGTTTCACCAACGCGAATTATTAGATAAATATCTAGATGAAATGCAACGAGTAGGTATCATAAAAGAAGGAAAATCTGCGTGGTTATCGCCATGTTTAATGATAAAAAGAAGACCAACAGGGTATCGCGTAGTCGTAGATTTACGCGGCTTAAACTCGGTTGTTGAGAGTGTAAGCGTTCCAATACCCACTGTGACAGAGAGCATGGCACACCTAAGCGGAGCTAAATACTTCACTCGCTTAGATTTTAAATTCGGATTTTATCAGCTTAAATTAGCGGAATCAGCTAAACCTAAGACATGTTTCTCTGCAAACTCTAAAACATATTTCTTTAACCGGCTCCCAATGGGCCTTAAAACATCTCCAGCACACTTCCAATTTTGTGCTCAACAAATTTTCACAGAAGTGCTTGGCGCATATTGTACCGTCTATCTTGACGATTGCCTCCTGAGTAGTCCAGATCTTAAAACTCACATCAGTCATGTAGTTCGGGCGCGACAGCTAGTCGCTCGTTCGGGATTAAAACTAAATGTAGAAAAATGCGATTTTGCTAGAAAACAGGTTAAATTTCTAGGTTTCGTACTAGACGAAAACGGGATACAGCCAGATAGCGATAAAACTAAAGCTATGCAGCAGTATCCCACACCCAAGACACCTAAACAAGTCCGTTCATTTCTAGGTATGGTAAATTTTTACAGGAGACACATCTCTCAATTTGCGGAAATGTCTCACATTTTAACTAAACTTACACGTAAAAATTGTAAATTCATATGGGGAGATGACGAAGAAAGAGCTTTTCAGGAACTTAAACAGGCCATGGTTTAAGCTGCAACACTTAAACATCTCGATTTCGCTAAGCCATTTTTTCTAGAAACTGATGCTAGTGGCATGGCAATCGGCAGTTGTTTGAGTCAGTATCACGGAGGTATAAACTATCCCCTAGCCTACACTTCCCGAACCCTCACCGAGGCAGAAAGGAAAGAAACAACTACAACTAGGGAAATTTTAGCAATAATTCATGCACTCGATTCATTTCGTTGTTATTTACTTGGTAAATGTTTTTTTTAACTACAGATCATTTAGCAATTTGCTATCTTTATTGTGCCTCCTGGCGGGGCCCCCCCCCCAGATTGGAAAGAATTTTACTCCAACTCAGGGAATGCGAATTTATCTTACGTCACAAGTCGGGCCGACTTCTAGCGGTTTCCGACGCGCCTTCTCGTATAGAGATATCAGTCGCTGTCCTCGGCAGTCAGCACCCAGACTGGACGTGACAACGCCTAGCGGCGGAACAAAGAAACGATCCGTATCTAGGAGATATCATTGTTCGAAAAGCTCAAAAAAGGGAGAAACATTTCCTATGCAAACCAGGGAAGCCCTAAAGAATTCGGTTTGTCTAAAGGGTCGAGGCGAACAAATTTGCTTACACCTGTATCACGCATTAGTCCCTGACGATTGTCCGGCTCGTCCGGGTCGCCATTCCCTGAGGGATGCCTTCCAAGGAATACCTTGTAACTGGTATTCCCCACAGGGTTTTTTAGGCCAAAGCAATCCCTCTGGGTTCCTAGATACCTATCAGGTTAATGTTAAGTTCAAACTATTCCTAGCACCAATAAAACATTATACTTACATTTTCAATACATAATTATGAAGGCAATAAATCATGTGGACTCTGAAATATAGAAAGACAGCAACTAATTAACGCTCAGAATTAGGCTGACTTAAGGCCGAAATTAGAACGCTGATAGGCCTTAATTAGGCTTCGATTCATAATCATAACATCATTAGGCTTGAAAAGGCTTAAGGCCTAAAATAAAGAGCCTGGAATTAATTACAAGAATCAAGAGGAGTTCATTCCAGTTCAAGAGCTGGATCCCAAGTGATTTTATTTTCCAAAACAAGGTTTACATTAAAAACCATCGCACATGCGCAATACCCGCGAGTGCATGCAGAAACGAGCTCGTAATTGTTAAGATACTAGAAAATTGGGGACAACAATGACCCCCACAAAAAGGTTACTTTGAACATTGACAATATACAACCTAAGTTACATTGAGATAACAAACGCGAAGACCTTAAGATCAAAGGGAGCTGAAGATTTACAACAATCATTAAACGTCTTAAGAATCAATCATCGGAAGATTTAATCGATTCATCTAATAAGCGTAATATCTTTTATAAAGATTACGACGGAATTTTGTATAGAATTAGTTATGCAGGCCCAGCTAAAGGCCGTATGCACAATCTAGCACAGATGTGTATACCTAAATCTCTACGCAACTATTGCATTAGGGACTATCATTCCACGCCATGTGCCGGACATCGTGGCGCGCGCAAAACTAGAGATTTAATAGAATTACGTTGTTATTGGCCTAAAATGTTTGACGATATTGCTTATTATGTTAAAACTTGTCAAGTATGTCAAGCTTACGTTAGACCCACTAAACCGTACAAAGCCAAATTAAGAACGTATCAACCCTTACAGAGACAAGGTTACTCTTGGAGCTGGGATCTCATTGGACCTTTAAATAAAAGCATTCACGGGAACGTCTACGTGATGACGTTGATTGACGATTTCAGTTGTTACGTCATTGCAGTGGGAATTCCGGATAAAAAGGCAGTTACTATAGCAAATAAATTGTTCTCTCACCTTATCGCTAGATTCGGAGCGCCAGTTCAATTAAGGGGAGACAATGGTTCAAAAATAAATAACGCTATCGTAGCTAGGTTAGCCAATATGATTAACATTAAACAGATTAATTTTACTCCTAACACATCATGGGTAGGAGGTTCCGTAGAAGCCGCAAATAAAAGAATAGAAACAGTTTTACGTAAAATTTCAGCCAGTTGTCCTGAAAATTGGTGCAAATATTTAGAATTGGTAACTGTAGCACTAAATGCATGTCCTAATTCAACTACGTTAATTAGTTCACATTATTTACATCATGGTTCGGAATTAGGATTACCGAGCGCTTTAGCATTTGAGCCACCGCGAATCTGCTATGACAGTGATGATACTATAGTCCGTCTAGAGAGTAGACTACAAGCAGCATTCGAAGTCGCTCGAGCGCATAATTGGAAAGCAGTTCAGAGACAGCAAAACTTTTATGATCGTACAGCTAGACCTTACCGTTTTTTGGTCGATGATTATGTATTATTACGCGACTTCTTACCTATTAAACAAATTTCTCCGAAATTACTTAGAGCATGGACAGGTCCGTTCAGAATAATGGAATGGAAACGTATAGTACATTTTTTAGATCCACTTAAAATAGTTCGATCGCATGTCAATAACTTACGACCGTGGTTCCTCAGAATAAACACTCAACCTATTCCTTTCAATGGACCTAGCGATCTCGAAATGTCAGAACAGCTTAACGGCACGTTAACAGAAGCTGAAATAAAATTACAACAATACATAGCAAAGCTTTTAGAGGATCCAACAGATCATTTATCGGAAATCAACCACCAGTGTTTGCGCCTTCCGAAACCGACGGAGCAGCTAGCGGCTCGCAAACGAGCCTAACAAACAAACGCAAACGCGTCGAGCCAAAATAGGCCGTTTATTTGCAAAACAAATATCGTAAAATAGATTACGAGCTTAACAAGCAACGAATGCTTGGATCTACACATGGTTACGATACCCATAGCAGTAGAATTACATCAGCAATTAGGCTGCGTCGGCAGTTAGAAGAGGCAACATTGACGACGAATGAAACAGCGTATATCGAACGGAGAACAAAGACAGGGCGTCACCCGTGAAGAGCGTTCATGCGCTCTGCACGTGGGAACCCTAGTGGGAGAAAATGGTAGTAGCTTTTCAGTACAACAAAAGTATGGAGACTGCGAATAGACAGCAGCACATTTTTACTTCTCGCTATATTTGCAAATAATACGCTAGAACTTGTTTCATTCAAAATATGCATAGAAATATAACTTAACACTAATATATTTCAGTATGTAACGTAGAAATAATGTTCACAAGGGACACATCGTAGATTTTTTTTAACTAATAATATTATTGAACAACGAAAAGACATTTACACGCAACTAAATACAGATTCACGAGGACACAGAAATGAAAAAAAAATTATTGATAATGATGCGCCCAACAACATATTACATACGTCACAGACAATAAGGAACTTAAATTAAAAACATAATATAATGGATACACATCAATAATAAATCATAAAAAGTCAGTCAAATCATAATGACTAAAATTATTTACAAACGGAACACATTATAACCCAAACAACAGGATAACATACAAATTAAAATAAAAACATATAGCATCATAGTACGATTAAGAAAATAATAATAAAATTGCCACAACATGTACAAATACGCCAAACCATAAGGTATTCATAAAATTAAAAAGATAGACAGGAAAAATAATAATAAACATAATACCAGTGACATGCAATAATACCATATATACACTTAAACAGGAGAAACCAATAATATAACACAAAAGACAAATAATACCCTGTAATAATGTAGAAAAGTAAATTATGACATACATAAAATAATTAATCACAGATTAAAGAAATCAACTTAAATTTGAGGGAAAAAAGAGTAAAAAATAAATAAATAAATAAATACGATAAATTTAAAGTTAGTATGAATTAATTTATTAAGACTAGTCCGAAATACAGATTTTGAATAAAGTTATTAAGACTTCCCAGAACTCTGGATTAATATAGAAAGAAATGAAAATTTTCAGGAATCTGTGAGAATAGGCACTAGTAAACCACAGTAAAATAAAATAGAAAGAAATACTATATACAACTATTTACAATTCACAGGTTGCTATAGCAGCAACAGCATCGTACTCTACCACGCCGCTTACTTTAGCGACGGGTAGAGACCCGCGTTGCCAAGAGCAACAACACCGCTTTAGAGGCGGACTGCCGCAGTGACAGTGACGATTTACCCATCGTCACTCTAGGCATCATATTTGTCATCTAAAACAAAATATTAAATAATCAAATTTAGTATTGGGTTCACGAAATAGGGAACACAGGTACACGCATAACATGCATGGTTATTTTCAAATCTTGATATCCCAACGATAACTAGTATAACCTTAAATTATTATTATTTCTCACACTCATGGAAACAGAATGGAGGGAAATAAACTATAACAAAAACGGAAGGGTGACGTTCAAGTGTAATTGTTATAACTTGACGAGGTTCCTGTCTGTCATGATTGTTGTATACTAAATATGAGCTATGTTGTAAAAAAAACTTTAATTGCGAATGATATTTATCTACCCCCCCCCCCCTTTCCCCACAAAGAAATTGAGAAGATTTAACAAATATAGTTGAAATAACAATGTACACCTGTACGGCATAAAAAGCCGATTGACATTAAGATCATTTTCACCCGTCCTTCAGTAGTTCAATAACACGGTATTGCGGAACTTCGGTTCCTCACATAGTCACCCTGCCGCACTTGCTGCAGTGGACGGGTGTTTTACTTGCGAATTGCGCTCGCATACAAAACAAAAGAATTAACAAATACTTTGGTATAGATATTTAAGATTACAGTTATTAAGCTCATGTATAAACCCGTACACCAGAGAATATGTTATTACGGTAAATAATATCACCCCCACTCCCCCCTTTTTTCCCCACAGTTTATTAGAATAAGCAGCTTTTCAAATTAAAAACAGAATACGTGCCACGCAGCGTAATTACTTATACTGCGAGGAGCCATGATTCATAACATTGGCTATAGGCTACCTCGTTGCGACGTATCGCACAAAATACCACCATGTTTATTGAAGGATATTGACCGGGTGGAATCGGTTCAGCGCCGTTATACTAAGGCTATACCGGGATTGCGTAACATGTCTTTCACTGAACGGTTGAAATATCTTAAGTTAGACTCCCTGGAGTTGCGCAGACTTAAAGCTGATTTGGTACTCACCTATAAAATAATACACAACCAACTAGGTGTTGATCTTCCCATTTTTGAGCTTCGTGGTACCTCTAAGACGCGTGGTCATCACCTTAAACTTGTTCTCCCAAGGTTTAGCCTGAACTGTAGGAAACATTTCTTTGCTGTTAGGGTGGTGCCTCCTTGGAATACTTTGAGTGACGATCTAGTCTCTGCACCTATTGCCACTATCTTCAGAAGTAGACTTGATAAACAATGTTTGCGTGATTTTTTAAAACGGCCAGAATTTTGCACACATGTATGATCGTCGAATTTTCTGCTACTTTTTGCTGTTGTTACTATGTTGATTTTAATATTTTTGTGTCTTATATTGATAATGACGACGTATCATGTGATACTATTGCTTAGTTTGTTAAAATTGGTAAGTAAGTATAGATTTTACGCACATCTATTTTATGTTTGGATATAATTTTCACGAATGTTGCATTTAGACTTTGTTTACATTTATATTTTGGAAATTAACATTATAAATAATAAAAGGTTCAATTAAGATATATCAAATAAGTTAGCCAAACTTAGCCAAAAGTATATGTGTCTTGCGTCAGAAAATTACGGATTATTTTTTTAATTTTAGTACAGATCAACTACCAGTCCGGTTTACTTAAGATTAAGATTTAGAATTTAAAATCTTATCATATTGGCCATTATGGCACACAGGGCAGTCATCCCTGCAGACAGCCGGGTGAAGACAGTGTTGCGCGCCGCTGCCGGACGCACCAACGTTGACTCCGCCGGTGGGCTCAGGGGCTCCTTCCAGGGGGGCGGCGAGTCCTCGGACGGGGCCGACGGGGACGAGGTCGGGTAGTGACGGCTGTATTTCATCAAGCAGGCAGTCCGGAATTAGTTCCACCAGAAACCCGGGTCCACCGTTGTCCTCCAGTACACCAACCCGGGGAACGTCTTCATTTTGAAATTGGGCAAGGGCCCTGTGTATCTTCAGTTGTAGAAAGAAGACGTTCTCCGCGTTGATGGCCCTCCAAAGATACTCTGGGAAGGCTTCAGTCTCTTCGGGGAACGGAGGGTACGTCGTGTAACGGCAGTGAAGGCATCCGGTCGCAGTAATCGGACTACAGTGCAAAAAATGCGAACTCAGTCTTAGCTGTTGAGCAACAGAACTCTCGTTCGGCGGGGTATCACTGCTGACAATGTTTCGGCCGGGGTTGTCCAAAATAAGCTCCATATAAAACAAACGAAGCACATAGTCCAAAGGGTCTTAGTTCGGTAACATCGGCGAGAAAGGATAATAACAATGCCGGTGCCCTTTCGCGAAACTGGAAATGATCCAGGCAAACGGCAAAAGTCATGAGGTTAAGGGCCAAAACCCTTAGAAACTCCCGCATGTAGCGAGGCATACCCTCCCTCGCACTCCTCTCACCCTTAGGGACAGTCTTCTGCTTCTTCTGATGTGGATCCATTTCTGTCGTATTGGTAAAGCGCACGGAAGGAGAAGAAAAAAAAAAGCTAGCGAAACGAGTGAAGTACACAACTTCGTGTGCGGGTCGGAAACTTGAAATTTTTCACGTCCAAATTGTGACCTAGAAATATTAGTAAACAAACCAATGGGTGCAGAGTTCAAGGGTTGATGTCACGAAAAACTGGGGGCCATCTTTTCCCAGGGACCAGCTCACCCCCTCTGCTCACCCGGTAACCATCAACCATTGTTTACATGGCCTCGACTTACCTTAACTTTTGAGGTCAGATTCCGGGCGGCATAACCAAACGCCGAACCCAGAACCCGTTCAACCCGCCGACCACTCTTGTTTTATTACCCCCCCCTCCCTCTTCAGCAGGGCGCCTAACTGCTCGACCGAACTCATCAGCAACAGTAGGACACAACGGTCAAAAGTAGGTCAAGACCTACCCACCTTGACCATGGGAAAATCTATTGCTACCAACCCCATCCCAACCGACTAAAAATAGTCGAAACAGTTCTCCAGCAGAAATATTTTTTTTATAAATTGGAATTAGCAATATGGACATTAACAGATTTAATAACTATGTTTTATTACAGCTTGTTATAAATGGGTTACACATAAAATATTGCAAATAATAAATACATGTTTACACTTTGAATAAAAGATGACGATATCATAACTCATGCGGCTTAATATTAATGTCTTTCAGGAAAATTGTACTGCATACTCGAACAAAGTTGAAAAGTGTCAACGATGGCAGAGTGGTAAAAGTGGGAGAGTCACAAGAAAACAGGATCAATCATATCTTGATCCACGGACACAATAAAAGATAAGTGATTCGTGTCAATTACCAACATAACATCATTAAGAATAAATTGATACACCCCGCCCCACCCTCCTTGCCGTAATAGAAATGACGATTATTGACAATTATAAAATAGCAAAGTAATTTCGATTACCAAATCAGTTAGGCAAAATAAGCCGATAGTAACTAGCAATAGTGCTAGATGTAAAACTTAAATTACCGTTACTTAACGTAAGGTACTTTTGAAGCTTAAAATTTAGTGAATATGTCACAGAACTTCCGTTATAGACATTGGAAAACCTAGAATGTTGCATGTTAACTATTTGGGAGCATAGTGATTACCCAGAATAGATTAGAAGTGAGGTCCGCTTGGGGCTATGAACACACCACACTAGTTCATTAAAGTCACATTGTCGGCACCTCACATATTTAAGTTCTGTTGGAACGTATTCACACATACACAAAAAGTTGTAGTGCAGACTTAAAAATCTACCGCATGATTAAGAAATATAGTTTTTCTTCCAGTTGTGGGACAGACTGAAAAAACCACCATGCGATGGTCAGTTGTAGTGCATAATAAAATCTACCGAATGATGGGAAGAGTTGCGGCAATTGGCTCAAACTCCGTCATTCGTTTGTCGACTTCCTAGAAAGTCTTTTCGTCACTTAGATGACAAAATTATATGAATCGGCATTTGTATTCATGGTTTTGTCAAATGTGTCATGATACAGGATTGACAAATTTTATTTCGATTTTGAGTGTCACATTTCACTCCTGAACGATATTCCAATTAAGGTAGCAGGGCAGACCAAAAAACTGCATTTCAAACTTACGGTAGCAGTACCTTGGCCATAATACTGCAGTAATTTTATTAAGGCAGGTTTGTTAGAAACACTGCAAATTAGACCATAATTATAGCAGCATATTAAGAGAAAAAAAAATTAAATAAAAATAAATGTTATTTTATCGGAAATAGCTGCATCTAGAATTGGTTTTGTAAAGCTTGATTACAGTTGTAAGTAATAAAATTTTTGAAATTGCTAGAATTTCAGTAGATTAGACATTTAAACGTCTTATTCTAAAGTCAGCTGCTTAGTTCAGAAGGGCTGCAAATGGCATCGGTTTTAACTGCTTTGGGTTTTTACAAGAAGCTTGATATAGCTTTAAAAGCATCCCGACAATACGCAATACTTACACGCACCATAGTGACAGGAATGGTTCACTAGAGCCAGGTAAACATTAGGCTCAGGGATATAGGTACATACTTTGACATTTATGTCATCTTTATTAAAATATCAGGCTTGTCGGCGGAAATGTATTGGTCGTTTCGACCGGGGTTCGATAGTCAAAAGGGTGAAATAGTTTCACACACGCAAACTACACAATACTGTAATCAAAATAAAGTTCATTTTCAGCATTAGCTATGAGTATTGATGCTCGATATGCTGGTTATTTGTTTATTAAAGTCAAATACACGGAAAATACCGACACTCTCAAAAGGTAGAGGGAAGGTCTATTTCATTTGGCATTAAGTACGGAATGGGCATAGAAAACGGATTTCATGGGATTTAGCAGTAGTCTATCACTTAAGGTTTTAAGCGTGTATAGCTTAGGGAAGTTACAAACGCAATTGTATACCTTTCCCCCATTACCCCGAACATTTTTACGGTTGTGTACTTGCATGTTTTAAAGATTTGTGCTACTTCGCCGGATTGAATTTCGCCATCTTAGTTATAATAGTTAACATTCAGTAATGCATATACGTCCGAGCGATTAACATGCATGCAAAATTCTTATTTTAATCTAAGAAAAGTGCGTAATGCTGTATACTCCTATGAACTCTTGTTGCCATTAGTACAACAAATGCGCATTTGATAATTTGATAGTGTTTCTCCAACCTCAAATGAGAGGGAAAACGAATGTACCAAAATACAAACATCGAAATGAAGCTTGTTATTTGTTTCAACTCATCAAATACGTCATGAATTAATTCTTCAAGTTTGGTTGCCGGAATTGCGTTTCTCAGGTCGATGCATGCATAAAAACATAGCCTACATTGATACGAAATTTTAAAATTAATTCCTACCCAGTATAGTTGCTTGATTAATGAAGCAATTAATAACACATTACATAATCCATGTTCTGGTTCTTGCGGGGGATTTTTTCCTAGAACTGGGTTGTTTTTCCTAGCCGCACAACATTTTCGATCTAGGGCCAGTTGGTGAATGCAGAGCTCTTACTATGATTATGTAGAGTGGTTTTCTGTTAATAAAGTAATCTGGGTTTGGAAGCTAAAATCAGGAACAATTAAAAAAGGTACCGTGACTTTAGTTTGAGCAAGGGCTATGTAAGGGTTTTAATTAAGCCTAATTGGTCTTTATTACAGAAACAATACATCTAATTAATTATGCATGAAAGCTCATATATATCATATAATTATTAATAGATTACTTCAAGATTAATCCCTAACAGATTAAAAGGCTCCAGTTGATCAGATAAGATAGGAGCCCCATCTTTTCAAATACGACCTAGGAGTTGCATTCCGAGAAACCAAACAACCATAATTACTTATTGTAAGAGATAAAGATTGGCATTGCTTTACACTAGCTTATCAGAGTAGCTATTAATTGATTCCGAGAACTCTTAATAGTTTCTAAGAAGAGAATCCCATTAAGATAAGATCAGCGCTATTGATCGTTTAGTTCCAACAATAACAATCAATCATTGTTAAAACGGATACCCGCACGACAGGTTAATTAAGATACGGACTCTTAATGGAGTGATACTAAGAACTCACTAATGTACTTTCAGAACAAGACAATACTTTGATTGACAGGCACAGCGGTTCCCTAATTAAGTGAAGGGTCCGAACTGTCAAGTCTTTAAAATTCTCCGTAAATCCAAAAAATCAGCTTAGACAGTGATTGATGTGGCCGCGATAACAATCGCATATAAAACGCGACCCAGGAATCCACAAAGCATTCGGGTTCCTTCAGCGCTTCTATATTGTTAAAATCGTGCACGCCGGTCAACATTCCTGAGGGCCGTTCCAGAGTACGAACATGGGAAATAGAGCCATCCTAGCGACGGAACGCCGACTGCAACGTTAGGCTAATACACCGCTCGTTAGCCACATCCAAGTTCTCATAGAGCTAAGTATCCATAGCATGGCTTCGGCCATGTCTATAGTTATTATTAATAGTAATCATGCAGTGATTATTACTACAGATGATTAATACAAGCGCATTTTAGTTAATCAATGCCGGTCAATCAACTTAACAGTTAGGATAATTATTCCAACAATAAGTAGTTTACCGTAATGCCAATCGCTACTCCTCGCGTAGATTAATTGTAATCACGTTGATCGTTCCTTCATCTCTCATGTTGAATTAATAGACCAGTGTGGTCCATATTTTGTAAAAGGAGAGAGTGTTGATTAAAAGCCCAGGTTAACGTTACCTTGTTTATTATTTACGCCTACCTTTCCAGTGTCAGATATACATGTTAGAGTACTGATTGAATACAACTAGCTATCCTGATAATAATGTTCTCTCTGGTCAAATGGTCACCGAAAAAGAACATTACACAATACCCTAAAAGAAACAAATTATTTAAATGTGAATGACGATTTCACACAATTTAAACTAACTTTAAACACGTTGTATTTGCATTTTCTTCGTTTTTCTGTCACTAGATGGTGCCGCACTTGCTTCTGTTTAACACAGAATACCAAAAGCATATTAACTTGTTTTCTTAACTGCAGCGTCATTTCTCTTCGTGATGCATTATTTCATTAGAGCATTATGAGTGTAGTAATGTAGTAATTTGGCAAGCACCTGCTTAAGAGGCTACCCTTATAAATACGAAGAATCAACGAAGCTACTTGTTAGTGCAGCTGTATTGTTTCCGATTGCTGTTGGAATAGTTATTGTTAAGTATAAAACTCAATCGAATGATTCGGCAACAATAGCAACGTTGCAACAATGCAAACTGAAACAATAATCAGCCCAGAAACAGACCTCGACAAAACAAAAAAGGCGTTTTTTTTTAACGGGGGTGTATATCAATACGGTTGAGTATCGTTGCAGTCGCATCACTGTCCAGTCGGTAAAGCGCACGGGAGGGTGACACATCACCCTATTGCCCGAGGCTCAGGCCGTAAGCCTCCACGGACCTGATTGGCGAATTTATATCGAATCAATAACCGCAAAATCACGACGAGATGCAAGGCTGCAAAAGATACACATGCATATGTAAGAGGTTGATACGTAACAAGGGTTCACCACGGCGCTGTGTTACGCACACGGACAAAAAAAATACCGGAAGGGAGAAGACCGGCAAAAATCAGGAGAAATTCGCAAGGGAACAAAGAAATCCGGACAAAATCCCGGGAAGGTAAGAGGAAGCTGTAGTAGAAGGAAAAATCCTGGGTTGTTAACATTAAATGCACTTAGGAGGGTTAAATAGCCGGGTGACAATATTAAAACATGTGATATGTGGACAAAACCGGCAGAAAAGGCAATGAAGTAGGAGCAGGGAATTCGAATCATGCCACGAGGTGGGGAGCAGCCCCTCATTAATATTTATCATCAAAAAATGTTCATACAGAATGGTTTACCATGGAAAATTACTAATAAATTTGAGCATTTACCAATATAAAAATCAATAATTGGCATTAAAAATGATTTGAATACATTAAAATCCCATGGAGTAACTCAAATGAATACGTTGTAGTAGATAAGGGGTGACCTGGGCTGTTAAAACTAGGCTGTAGGGTGAACCACTATTCAGGGGAGTACTAGTGTGGTTCTTGATATTAGAAGTAAATTTTCGCAGCATCAAAACGAAAATTAAAACTTGTGGAAAACACAATAAAAGGGACAGGTTAACGTTGTTTAATGTCAAAATATAACGTTTTTGTTTTGTTTTGAGAATTATATTTGGGAACATATTACGTTAGGAGACGACGGTAAGCAGCACTTGCTGACCAGGACCAAAGTGGTTGAGTTAACAAAATCATGCCTCAAACTCTTTATCTATATTTGCAGCAAACGGGGAAAGCATACAAGGCTTAGCGATAAAATCTAGCAAGGGCAAAGGGTGCTTCACTGATTTGTCGTTACGGAACGACGACACAAGCGAATTGCAATCACTCATAAAACACAATTGACTGTGTAGATTTAAACTACGCTACATTACTTATACACATCATCCCATAAGCATCACTCAATAAATAAGTAAAGGATACAAATCTGAAAAGGAAAGTACATACAAATTCACATGTTTGAAACACTGCAAAACTTCTCATCAAAAGTGTAAAGCCAATATGAAAATATACGAATATTGGATTAAATCTCTACAGGTGGTTGATTGCAGGTTAGGAGTATGTCAGATTTGTAGCAGCATAAGGGCGCGTACAATGTAGACAGGAGCTGGAAAGTTTAGGTTTGGTCTATGTTGATTACGGTAAAATCCAGGCGAAAAATTGTAAGTCGTCGCAATATAGTAGTAAAATGTACTTAGGTTAGAGTACAGGGTTGAGGCGTACAGAGGTGAAACGTCACTGAGGTCTAGGTACAGAGGGTCACAGCGCTTGTATAGAATGTCCGGAAATCGGGTCACGTAGGGAAACGTGGTAGGAAATTGTAAGTTGAGTACAAAGTTACTTGCCGAAAGTCATAACATTGCTACACATGTTGCCAAAATAGTCGTTACTAGGCTACCAAATTGTTGCTACTGAAATGTGTAGCGGAGCAATAAAAACAATCTGCAACGAAAATGTTCAACGCTTGCTACACTTGCTACAAAAAATGTACTGCTACAAGGTTGCACAGCAATGTTACCAAAAATGTGGACTCGGGGGCGTTTGCGTCTCCATAAGGGCAAAGATAACATATGAAACGAAATATGTTGGGTAGCTTCATCGGCTTCAAACGAAAACACGGGATGCCTACATCTAAACCGCTTCGGGGACAATCCCTACAGAAAGTTTGTCCCTGGCACGATCTTAGAATAAGCGGGTTGGGGTCAAAAGAGCGCCAGAGGTTAGTCCGTGGACCGTGAGTCAGGCAATTTTTGTACAAGTGGAAAAACAGAACAATCACATGAGACTTTGAGTTGGGGACTGTGAATAACTCCTGTATTTAATCTTCGAACTGCACAATTAGTTTACACGGCAAAATATCACATGTCGCTGAAAAGCAACGGGGCATTAACGTAATTGTTGGCATGAAATTAGGGCAGGCCTGAGGGAATTAGCAATGCGTGGGAGGGCTATGTTGGGATAGTCACTAGGGTAAATATCAAAACGGGTTGACTTACAGTACTTGGTCGGGATGGCGGCCGGCACATTCCATTACGCCTGACGGAGGTCCTAGGTATTGGGATCCGTCTTCTCATACCTGGGATCTACGCAACACGGCCACGTCACTGGGCAGAATACATAGCTACATGGCCTCCTTCTGCTTGGCTACTTCGTCCCTTGACATTTTATAGTGGTAAAAGCACACTCGAACAACGAGTCTGGGGAAAGGTGGCCTGCGCCTACGAGGATCAGCAAAGGAATATAATAAACTAAAAAGGCTGAACAGAATAACAACCAACACTAGGGAAGGTTACAATGGCTACCCTGCAAGCGTAGCGTCTTGCAACAAAAGGGGAACAGTGGAGCGAGAGCTTGCCAGGACTTACAATAGGATGTTTAAGAGTGGGGAGTTTTAGCTGTTCAAGAGCAACAGCTCCAAGGAGTAGGACAGCTGGCGAAACGATCTAACACAAACTACTTTTTTCCCCTGAAAGAAAGAGTTTTAGAGGTTTTTCCACTGCATAATGGACGAATATTTTGTTTAGAAAGGTTGCTTTATCTTCGAATGTACGAACTTTTTTAAAGAATATTCAGTTTTGAAGGTTGTTTATAGCCGGTTTCTTTTTAATATGAACGGTTTGGAATTCATAAACCGTTTGTAGCAAGAAACTAACAAGAAACTAACACCATTCTAGCTAAATATTAACATGAAACTAATAAGAAACTAACACGAAACTAGCAAACTAATAACAGAAAACTAGCAAGAAACTAACACGAAACTAGCAAAGTATTAGCATGAAACAGCAAAATATTGGCATGAAACAAACAAGAAACTAACACAAAAATAGCAAAATGTTAGCATGAAACTAGCAAGAAACTAACACGGAACTAGCAAATTACACATACTACTCTTTTTTTGTCTGAAAGAAGCAGTTTTCGGACTTTTTCCATTATACAGGGTCGTCCACAAAAAACTGATGACCCAACATTTTGTAAGTCCAACTTTTCTAGTTAGCCCCCTCAGAACCAGGAGAGGACAGAAATCTTCCCGTTTCATTAGGTTTGATTTCTGTCCTCTCCTGGTTCTGATGGGTGCTAACTAGAAAAGTTGGACTTCAAAAATGTTGGGTCGTCAGTTTTTTCTGGACCACCTTGTATACAAAACGATGGAATATTTTGGACAGGAAGGTTAATTTTACATATTAATGTATGACCGTTTAAAGAACATTCAGGTTTGAAGATTGTTTGTAGCCAGTTTCTTTCGAATCTGATCAAGGTTTAGAAATCATAAACAGTTTTTTTTAGCTGGAAACTAGCAAGAAACTAACACGAAACTAGCAAAACATTAACATGTAACTAACAATAAACTAACGCTAAACTAGCAATAATTTAGCTAGAAACTAACACGAAACTTGCAAAATAGTAACACAAACTGCTTCTTTTTCTGTGAAAGAAGGAGTTTTAGGGCTTTTTCCACTGCATAATGGACGAATATTTTGGTTAGAAATGGTTGGTTTACCTTGGAATGTACGACCTTTTTTAAAGAATTATCAGTTTTGAACATTGTTTGTAGCCGTTTCTTTACTATCTGATCAACGGTTTGGAAATAATAAACAGTATTTTTTAGCAAGAAACTAACACTATTCTAGCAAAATATAAGCACGAACCTAGCAAAAAAGTAACACTAAACTAGCAAAATATTGGCATGAAACAAACAAAAAACTAACACGAAACTAACAAATTAGTAAAACAAACTACTTCTTTTTGCCAAAAAGAAGCAGTTTTCGTGCTTTTTCAACTACATTATGGACAAATATTTTGGATTTTAAGTGTTGCTTTACTTTTGAATGTACGACCTTTTTTGAAGAACATTCAGTTTTGAAGATTGTTTGTAGCCACTTCCTTTTCAGTATGATCAACGGTTTGGAAATCATAAACACGTTTTTTTTTTATCGGGAACCTAGCAAGAAACTAGCACGAAACCAGCATGATATTACATGAAACTAGCAAGAAATAACATGAAACTAACAAACCTTTAATACAAAACTAGCAAGAAAATAACATGAAACTAGCTCGAAACTGTCAATTATTAGCATGAAACTAGCAAGCAACTAACACAAAACTACCAAGGAACTAACATGAAACTAACAAGAAACTAACGCAAAACCACCAACAAAATAAGAAAAGACTAAAAGAAGAAACAAACTACTTCTTTCCCCCGAAAGATGCAGTTTTCGAGCTTTTTCAATTACATAATGGAGA